>MJUU01000301.1:49375-101109 GCA_002080025.1 Modiolus philippinarum | reverse complement strand
TTGTGTGATTTTCTTGAGGCAGTGTTACTTGTTAGGTTCATCTTTGAGCAAAGCAAAACGACTAAAGTTGAGTTGAACTACATGGGTTTATTATTTGGTGTGAATATTTTACGTTGGAAAATCTTCTACATAATGCAATTTTGCAAATACGCAAATTCATTCCATCACAAATATAACTGTTGCCTATGAAAAATTGTCTAAAGGCTTTCAAATGCTGTCAGTGTCAAATAATCGAAAAACTAAAAAGAATCAGATCCTATATAAAAATCTTAGACATTGTTGTGTTGTATTTAAATGGATTTTTCAGAATTCAGTTACCTATAAAGTTTTTAAAATTTTACCTCAAAAACTCAAATTATTGGCCAGATACGGAAATTTAGACATTGATACTTCAAAGGAATACTCTTGAAATCATCACTGAAAGTCAGTAAAATCATTTTCCTTTCGTTTGATACCTCATTTCTCATTGTATCTTTACTAATAACAAAGTTACAAGCTCTCAATGTCAGGGACTGCCAATTTTTGTTCAGTAGCCTGTTGTGCTACCGTAGACTGTATCCCTCCGAATTGATATCAAAATGATGTTCCTTGTTATTTTGGCAACGTTCCCATCTTTATTCTTTTCAATGTTACTCTAAGTATTCTTTTGACAGGAGTTATAGTCAATCACGTGATCGCATGACTTGCACATTTTAGAAATTTTATTGTACAACCTTAAGTTACGTTTATTGTAGGTTACATTGGAAAATATAACATGAAAATTCCAGGTGGACGAGAAAACAGCCTAATTGAACCCATCTTTTGATAGGAACGGCTCTAGGACCACGAGGTCTACAAGATTCAACGAAATCCTGACATGATGAACAAATAAAGAAGTATTGAGTAAATGAGCCTGGGGCAAAACTAGGCAAATGGATCAACGCTTTCATTGTTGTTCTTCATCTAGAAGTTACCATGAGGTCTTCAACAAAGAGCAAACACTCCTACCTCATAGTCGTCCAAGAAGGACCCTAGCACCGGTTTGGGCAGAATTCACTTGCTAAAACTTTAATTGTGCATTGATATGACAAATTCTCAAATGAACTGGTACATCATAACTGACATAATAAAAAGAACGTACACCTCAAGCACGTGGAATCTTTTTACGGGTTCTACACTGTAGGAGAGACAAAATATTCCGTAAATGAACAAATAAAGGGGTATGGAGTAAATGCACGTGGGACAAAATACCAAGATGTCTATATTGCCAACGAGGATTTACGTTCTTGCGCTTTTCAATCAGGTATTTGTACGGAACACCGAGCACCTATTAGATAAAAAAAATGACAAGATGTAAAATTATTAATCAAATGTTTGATCCGTAGTGGACAACGTTATACCCGAAATACTTAAATGGCATTATTATAATATGAGAGTAAATAAAAAATACAAAAATTTATCCTTGAATTGCAAGGTCAATCTGTCCTTCTTACAAAAATTTCTAACTGTACATAGGGTCCGTAATTCTCGTTATGTGACACCCAGAATTCCTGATAAAATTGGAATTTGAAAACTTTTGCTGCCAAAATATGACGTTAAAGGATAATGACGTTCAAAGTTTTTGTTTGAAACGTCATTTTTTTTGTTAAAAATGCAACTTCCGTGTACAGTTATGTACCCAGAAGTTTCAAAATTTGACGACACTTACAGACCCTTTTCTCTTATCTCGTTTTATAGATAGACTAAAAGATGCGAGAACTTCTGTTGGACTGACCGAAAACAATATGACTGTTATTGGTATCTTCAAAGGACCTGGTACAGCACTTGAATCCATTCCATATAGATTAGATCCACCGGTAGCTGTCCGATTTGTAAAAGTGGAGATTACAAGCAATTCGTTTTTTCATCTTGCTGAAATTAGAGCATTCCTGAAATAGATGAGAGTGTATATAAGAGTGAAATGTTAAAAAAAAGGACAGCGGACATTTTTATGTTTTTAAAACAATAATAATATGGATCATTATGTCCTTTGTATTTATGGATGGAATCTAAGAAGATAAATATATAAAAAAAACAACAACAAAAAAAAAAACCCATATAAATGGTTAAAGGAAAAGACGAGTGTTTATGATTAAAAAACTTGAAATGTTTAGACTTCTTCTTATGATACTCAAAGAAAAATGAAGTCTATATTGTACAAATTTTAGTTTAGCCCAATCTCAATGAGGAATTTGTTTTCGATCACATCTTCTCAGGCTGTTTTGAAATGAGCTTTGACTGAATTGCTATCTTAATGAATTTGTCCTATATCACCTCTGTCTGACCTTTTCCGTGATGAACTTGATGAACTATTTTTACGTTAGCATTGATAAATATGTTCTCTTTCAACTCTATTGAACCTATTTTAAATTTAAGATTTGATACATTTGTTCTGTATTACCTCGACTTGACCTATTTTGACTTTTAGGTCTTTGCTAAAAACTATCGCGATGTGAGAAATATACGTAATGAACTGGAAACAATGTTAGAGACTATATTTCTAGACTTTAAAATATTTAAAAACTGAAGTTGCATAACTATATCATATAAATTTATATTATTACTGTGTCGTTTTTTCCTCGGTAATTCACTTAAATTGTTTCCTGTCATTCCTTTTTTGACATTTGTTTGAAATCGGACACTTTAATAATTTGGTTTGTAATGTCTGTTTTTCATAAATCGGACCCTTTATGAAATTGTCCTTTTTAAGCTTTGATCTTTTTTCATTTTATTTTATTTGTATTTAAAAGAGGAATAGGTTCTTAAAGCGGATAAGATCAATGATATCTCTTACGAGTGCAAGAAATTACATTGGTTTTCTAGTGGACCGCTACAGAACGAGTGCAAAATCGGTATAACATCTCATAAAATTGACAAATGCCTCGAATATAAAAACACATTTTGTAAGTGAACAAGAGGCTGTCAAAAGCCAATATTTCTATTTTTAAGATGATATGGATGGAGATTTAATGTCAAAATATGTTTTAAATACATATTTTGGTTGTTAAGGACCCCGAGTGAACCCCGGGGTATAGAAATAGGACCTAGTATCTCCGGCTTGCGGGGGTGTGACCCCTCCTAAACGGGGCTGACTCCGAGGGAACCCCGGGATATAGAAATAGGGCCCAGTCCGTGGTTGTGCGGGATGAATAAATACACAACTCATCTCTCGGATGGCATTGTTAATTTTGTTTCCTCATTTTAGGTTGAATAATGCATTATCAATAAAAAAACTATCGGGACTTGTTATAAAGAAATGATGCTATTTTAAGAACATGGCATTTTTTAAAATCACAACGCTGTGATGGAAAATACCCCTTCAGTGGTGAAAAAAGGAGAAAATCGTGACATTTGCTAAAATATTCTATACATGTAAACCAGTAAAAAGCCAGCATTATAATATAAGGTAGAAAAGCCAGCATTATTATATAAGGTGGAAAAGCCAGCATTATTATATAAAGTGGAATACTGTTGTTAAAGTTTCGTAGGAGAAAAAATTTTGAATGTTTTTTCTATATGACCCAATGTTGATCTATGTTCACTTTGGCGGGCATCTTGGATGAGATATGATCTTACAAATCATTGTTACTTAATTTATATCTAATAGGTCCGATAGATTCTGGGATCTTTGAATGTTTAGTCCAATGTAAAATCAATGTATGTTCCCTGCCGTTTGCTGTCCTTTTTGTGGTAAAGACATGCGGACCATCTTGAGACAATTTTGATTAAGGTTTGCTGTCATAGGTCTAATAGTTTCCAGGATCATTGGATAGGTGTTAAATAAGGTCCATTCCTCCTGTTGGCTATCTTTGACGAGGTACGGGCCTGCAGATTACACTTTTAGAGAAACATCTAAGGACCATTTTGACTTAGTTTGGTTGTTACTTGGCTAGTATCTTTAGGGATAAGTGAATACATTCCCATCGCGTCGATTGTTAAAACTTTTAGTCTAATGGAATAAAAAAAAAATGTGCACTGATTCGAAATGTCATATAACTTTCACAAGAAAATCAAATCAAATCAAAACCAATGATATACACACTTTAAGGTATCTTCTCTACAACGAATTTATCTTGCGATACTCAAAATGACGAAGGTTGGACCAATCACAACACGTTTGGGGAGAATGGCATTAACAAAACCATTAGCCAGGATCACAACCAGATGTATTTGGTTATTCATCGAAAGAAGTACACGTCCAAAAAGGCAAATATGACGGCTGTTACAAGATTGCAATCAGTTATACACCCACAACAGACGAATTTAGATGATGCAAAACTCATCCCTTTCAGTGCCAGAAATCAGCATTTGCAGAAAATTACACAGAAAAAAATCGCCACATTTGCATTTTGGTTGTTCGAGTAGTCAGGGAAAAGGTATGAAATTTATGTTAACCCCTACTTGCACCGTAAGGTCAAATGTTGACCTTGTTTCAAATATCTAAATTTAAGAAAATGTCTTTAAAATTAAGGTGTATCTCCCTCTGGCATAGATCTGTCCCTAGCTGATTTTTACTTTCCTACTTAGATTCTATTGGTAATTTGTTTGTTTATCAAATTTCACACGTATTTCAGTATATGGATTTCAAAATGTTTTGATTTGACCTGCACTGATGAAATATAAGTTGTCAGTATGCGCATAGGCAGAAACTAAATACTGTGGAAGTACTTTTATCCGTGGACATCAATTTTCGTGGTTTTCATAAATATCACTATTTCGTTGGTACTTAAATTCGTGGTTTTAAATTCTATGCATTAAAACTCTATGGAAAAATTCAACACTTTGATGAAAGTGTATGCGTGAGGACAGTATCTTCTTTTTATAAAACAAAAACTGTTTCCTGCCATCATTTTCATGCTTGGGAACTAACGTCCGAAATGCGTGTGCTTTTGGTAATTTTCGACAATAGAACTCTTAGTATTTCATTGAAGACGTGCTAAAGGTCAAAGCAATCTGATTTCACTAAATGTGGGAAGCATTTGACCTTGACACTGGGGACAAAAAGAGCGAAAGTACGGAGATCTTTAAAACGCGCGAAAAACTAAATAGAAATAAAAAAAAACAAATAAATATTGCCCCTGTATGTCTTCAAGTATGACTATGTCAAATATCGTTTTAATACCCCATATAATTAAAGAGATATTAAGTTTTACCATTTCATTTTTTACCACAAGTGATGTCATCATGAATTTTTCGATGCGACCCTTTAGGGACAATTTGGACCATGTTCCAATTAAACATTGGTTGATAGACAAACTTACAACATAAGTTAAACTGTCACAAAATATTGACAAAAGCCTGCCTTATTATAGGAAAGTGAATTTAAATAACGAAGAACCGTCATTACTTGTGAACTTTAAGTTCTTAGATAGAATAGGCAGCAGAGTACTTAATGATTACCAATGTGACGTAAAATAAAGCGCAACATTGGATTCGACAGATACCGAATTTGTTTAAAAAATTGCTTTGGGTTGTTAGGGCTATTTCTACCTTTGTTTTACCTCCGAAAAACGGCCCCATTCCCAACGTGAAAATGTCCTTTTTCCAAAAATATGAAAAAAAATTTCGAATGAAATCAAACAAAAATAATATGCTTAATTTTTTAATTTGACAGTAGAAATCTGTCTCGAAATGGCGAATCATTAGTTAAATGGAAAAGGGAAGCGAAACAAATTTTACATTCATTTCTACGACACAATTTGCCAGTTTACGGTATTTTCTTTGCGGTACTTCTTGGGCTACATGGTATATCTAAGGAACGGACACGAGACGTTTTTCCATATCAAGAACGGTGCATCAATCGTGGACGATTAAAAATTACAATTAAACTCTAGATTGGAGCAATTTGGATTAAATATAATGAACAAGAAAATGTTTCAAAGTTGTATCAGTTGAAATGCCAGCACTACATCATGAACGGAACGAGAGCTACTCTTCCGACAATGCTTATACTGAAACATTTGTTCGTGGTGTGATGGATGTAATCTCCCTGTTGTTAATGGCATTAAATTAATGCACCAGTAGTTGTAATCTCAAGCAGTTGTTGTTTTTCCATGACCAAAGTATGTTTTTTTAATACTTTGGCAACAAAAAGGAACGAACCAATACAAAAGGAAAAGAAAAGAGGCAATACAAATGAACATAACAGGACAAAGCTACAACAAAGAAACTAAAATCAACATGAAAGCTTGAAGCATAAGTGTAAGGAGTGTGAACTCTCACTAAACTAGGGGGTTTTAGCAAACCCTTTCAAAAGTCACACAGAACTATTCTCATCAACACAATGTAATGTTTTCTTTATTATTTATGATTATTGACATCAAAGGTAGACAGAAGAGCAGGAATTGTGTCCTTAAATCAAAATATAATGATTCTTTAAGATGTCTTTATGGTAATATGGAGTAAATGTTAACAATGAAAATCTTGTGCACAAACTCCAAAATTGGATGTCGCTTTGCAATTTTCCCAATTGCAGGGGTTTGGGACTTATTTAAATAAAGGTAGAAAAGGCCCTTGTTGTTTTACATTGGTAACGGGTGTTTACCGAAGCTTTGATTTATTGACATGGTATCACTAGGAGATATGTTATTATCTTGTTGAGCCATTTTGATCTTATCGCGACCTTGACAGGCTTAACACAATTGTCTTATGACAGCGCAAGATATTCAGTGATTTCTCAAGATAATTGCTTTCAAGGACGATGAAGAACTGTTCAGTTTATCAAGATGGAACAAAAAAAACTGCGTTTAAGGGTGATCAAATGTGTTAAATTTGTCCCGATCAAACAAGACCAAATCGAGATTTTGTTTGATCTTAACAAACTTATCTCGTCTTGGTTGTCCCTGATCGTAATTAACCAGTTGATCTTATTATATCTTAAAATATCTTAATTAACACATCTTGATCGTCTTTGTAATCAATTATCTTCAAAATCAACTTCAAATCTACCATTGTCTGAGAAAATTGTGCTAAGCGTGTCAAGATCGTGATAATATCAAATGGCAAAATAAGATCATGAAATATCTGTGCGTGTATTACTGAATTGGTGTATGTGTAGTGGTCATGGAGTTAGAATGGTGAATAAAAGGATATGGAGTAAATGCACATGAGACAAAGTCTCTACAAAGTCTCTTAGAAGTCTGTATTGGGTTTTATTCGTATGTTTATTAAACTATAGGGAAACGAGACAGATAAAGGGGGCGTTTGGGTACCGGTTTAACTCTACCGCTGGTTTTTGCTAGTGCCGGTACCAAGTCCGACTGTCCCGAGTTCCTATTGTTGTTTACATTTGTCTTTTATCTTATATGTGTTTTTTCTGTGTAGTTCACTAGTAGTTAGTGTCATATAATTAAAATTTTAAGCCATTTTAGGTGTTTCCTGTTGTCCCTTTTATTTCATTGTGCGCTGATCATTTATGACAAAATCAGTTTTTGAATATCACTTTAATTTCATCCCTTTCGATATATGGTCATCTAAATGTTTTTCTTTTTATATGCACTGGTGAGACGTAAGTTGTCTGAATGATCATCTTCAGAAACGGAATAAAATTAAATCTGCAAATTTAATTTGTAACAAGAGGCTCACCTAGACCATGGCTCACATAGATAAAAGGCATTTCTAGAAACTGAATAAAGTTATATCTGCAAGTTTAATCTGTAAACTTTAAAAATTCATATCTTTGTGTTTGCAATAACTTCATCATTTTATTATTTTTTTCTTTTTGGACATTTTGATAAATAACATGTTAACAAATCCCCTCGGTGGTGAACCGATCCCACCAAGGATTTTCCCTGTGTAATAGTCACTTAACACAACCAGGGGATTTGGGAAGTGACGATATGTGCTACTTTTACAATTTAAACAATCCAAAATTTCATATTTATTTCAGATATTTTCACTTTGACCACCATCGACTTGACAATGGGGGTGATAACAAAATTACCGAAGAGAGTTGCCAAGATGGATTGATTGATTAGTTAGAGTTTAACGTCATTTGAGCAATATTTCAGCTATATCAGAACGAGAACAAGTTAATCAATTAAAAAAAATGTGAGTAAAAGAAAAAAAAAAATAAAGGAGGAAGGGACAACCGGGGCAACGACTTTTGATTGCCACTGGAAAATGGGAGGGATGGGTAGGGGCAGGGAAATTAGCCTTCTTTACGACACCCATTGCGTCTGCTCTCTTTAGAAAAATATAAAAGGGGTCTTTATACTGCATGGAGCGTGGCGTTTCTCCACACAGTTTGGCTACAATGGCTACAAGGCTTTCCGTATTATGACCTGACTACCCCGCAAAGACAGGGCATTCCCCTATCCACCACCTGGGGACGCGCCCGGCAGCTCTGTAGCATTAGCCCCTGAAAACCGATTCAGGTGCCGGGGAGTTGCCAAGAGCCGAAGTCCCCCTGAGACAAAAAGACAAATTGGATGGAAACAACCGGACAGTTGTCGACCGCAAATATCCTGACTTGGTACAGGTGTTTCAAAAGAAATGGCGGGTAAAACTGGTTTTATGGCAATCAAACCTCCCCTTCCATTGCGGTAGTATCTGGTAGCAACTCAACAGCAATTGCTCATGAAAGGTCGTAGGCAGTTAAAGCAAATTATCATCCAACTACTAAGAAAAACTGTGATCAAAGCTCACCTATATCATACCCCGCTCCCAATTTCATATTACCTGCATCCCCTGCTATAAACAGGATTAAATTTCAATACATAGATGGATTAGATATTTAGCATATGACTCTCTGTCATGCAAGGACTCCTATACAGCAGCACAATTGGCACTAGATTCAAGCTGTCTAGATTTCGTTGCACCACAAGAGCAGGTACTCTATTGCTATTGTAATTCACACAGTTGTAAAAACACTGCTTATTTTGGCGAGAAAGTATAATTTTTCTTGCATTCATCATGAAGGAATCATTCAAAATGCTATTATCTTAGCACAGATTTTATTGTTCATTAAATTCCTTACAAAATAATCCGAACACTTCAATTTTCTTTGATTTCATTAATTATACTTAACAGTTTTTAAATACCACAAATATAACTACTGAAAGAAAAAAGTTTAACCCGTCAAATTTTCTATCATCCACTTTGTAACCAAAGACCAAAGAGATCATTTCTATTACATGTATTACGATCTTACTTTTATGTGATCCCAGAAATTTTTAAAACAAAGTAAGTGAGAACCGAACCGCAAATCCAAAAGGAACAATCCAAGGACAATGGCAACATCGGAAAAAAACAAAGAATCAGAGGCACAAAATGAGTACGGCACAGAAAAGAAAAATGAAGACACACATACACACAAAGATGAACAACACGGACCCAATAAAAACCATGGGTGAGATCAGATGCACCGGTAGAGGAAGCATCTCCTGCTTCTTATAAGACACCCGCCGTGTTGAATATGTCAAATGCGGTAGTAAAGTCAAATCCGTGAGAGGATTGATTGATTGATTGATTGAATATTGTTTAACGTCTACTCAGCAATATTTCAGCTATATCAAGACGAGAACAAGTTTGTTGATAAATAATCACTTTGGGGTATGGAAAGGGCTATGGGACGGGAAATTCTGACTGCCACTGGAAAAGTAGGGTGAAATCGTCAAGGGCGGGGAATTTAGCATTGTAGCCGATCACCTACGGACCACCCCAAAGAGCTTGCTACAAGGGTTCTTTAACGTGCAGGAAGCGTGGCATTTCTCCCAACACGTGGACCTGAGTTTACATCCCATCCGAAAGATGGGTTGTGTATTTATTAATCCCGCACAACCACGGAATGGGTCCTATTTCTATATCCCGGGACCCTCGGGGTCCGTGAGAGGAAACAACAATTAAGCTTTAAAGGGAAATATCTGTTGTCATCTTGGAAACAGATATCCTAAAACGGTCCAAAAGATGGTGATGTCGACCGTAAAACTTCTGGAGGGATGATTTCAAATTTTGGGTAACATACAAAAAAATGTACCCTTGTTGAAGTAGCCTATTTGTCAGCAACCAGGCTCTATCAAGGTAATCACTGTATCGAACACAGCCTCTTGAATAGCGGATGAGCTGGGATTTGTAAACTCCGTATGCTGGCGCTGTTGGGATGTTGCTACAAAGAAAAGGGAAGTTGACTATTGGAAAAGTGAAGCCATTGCGTTGTCGTACAGCTTAGTATGAAATTTACATCGGTTGTCAATTTAAAGATGAAGGTCAAGGAATGAGGCTGATGTGGATGATGTCTAATGAAATAATGTTAATAGTCTTCTATTACATTACATATATTGTCACATATTTTCTATCTTGACAACAAATGTTTACATGGACGAATTAAGTGAAAAGTTTCAAACAGAATATTTTTATTTATTTTCCCTCAATAGAGTAAAATAGTCAAGAGTATGTTTTAATTTAAAAGACAAATCGTACATTTTTGTTTGAGTTAGCCTTTTAGAAAATCCTAATATGAGTTTTTCGAATGTTTTTTTTTAATTCAACCTATTATTAATTGTTTTAAAAAAAAAAAAAACATTTATTTTTCATACTTTTGTTTTTTGCTAATTTCCATAAAAATATTAAAATTTATCTGTACTTTAGTTTTAATTGATTCTTTCTGTTTTAGAACAAAGCAATTTAGCTTGATTTTTTTCATTAATTTTGTACATTCAGAGAACTAGGTAGGTATTGGGTACAGTTTACTCTTTATATATATGTACTTGTGAAAGTTTACCATGGTCGTCAATGAATAACTAAATACCGAAGTTACTGTGAATTTACTTTCTGCATATGCGCATTTCGCCAATTTATGTCTCTTCAGTGCAGATAAAATCTAAATGTTTGGAAGACCATAAACTCAAAGATGTTTAAAAACTGATAGAGAACAAATAACCAATATGATCTAAATGGAAAGCAAAAATCAGCTAAGGACAGAGCTTTGCATGAGGGAGATACTCCTTAGTTTTCAACAAAATTTACAAAAATTGAAAACATTGATGAACATAATATAAGATTTAATCCAATATTCATACATCAAAGATTTCCCATCAAACATCACATATTTCTTTCCCCAAACTATCTGTTGTCTAATGTCTTTAAATTTAGCTGACTTTGATTCAGAATTATTATTTGCTTTTAATAATTTTTTCACATTTTGTAAATAAAATTTTGGTAAAATATTTGTAATTCTTTTTATAAAATTTATAATTATTAAAATTCATATTGAAAATGATAAAATAGGATCCGAATATATTAAACAACAAAAATACGGAAAGTTCGAACTTATCAAGTTTAACCTTTTCGACAGTAGAATTGTGATAATCAACGAATTTATTTTCGGTATATGCGCATTTCGACAACTTATTATAGAATTTTTGTATAATTTTTATACTTTACTCAATTATACTTAAAAATTCGAAGGCTTCATTGAAAAATCTTAAATCCCATTCATTTTCTTTAATACATTCTCAGAAAACATCTTCAATCAAATGTATAATTCAAAAAGCCTTTTTCAATTAAAAAATATTTTGTATTAGCTTATAAATCCACATTTTTTTTCCAAAAGCCAATTTGAAAGTAAAATTATTCTACGATGAAAAAAAAGTGTGCAGTATGCTTGATTTTCTAATTGATAATATATTTGTCACATTTATCAACAGCAAGTTGGCAGACCGATGGGCACTAATTGAACTCTTCTACTCACAGACATGTTTCATGTTCTTACTAGACCGAATTTCTTCAGGGACGTGTAACAGATCATAAACTAAATGATGCTATACCCTTCAGTTTCATTTCTAGATATATCGATGATCTTCTTTCCATAAAAAGCATGCCTTTTTAAATGGATCCCATTTAATATATCCACCAGAACTATAAATAAAGGAAACGATAGAAGCACTAGATCTATATCTTTTGGGCTTATATCTCGAATTTGACGAAAATGGTCATCTCAGTATTAAAATTTACAACAAAAGGGACGATTTTAAATTCAAAGGTATCAATTTCTCTTAACATGGACAGTGATATTCCAGCTTACGGACTGTATGTTCACAGTTGATTCGATACACGAGAGCCATCACAAATTAAACAGACTTTCTCATTACACATAGGTGTCTCAATTACAGCCTTATTAACCAAGGCCTCAAAAATTCCGTCTCATATGATCAATTGAAAAACTTCTTTGATAGATATCAGTCCCTTCTGGAAAAATTTGGAATTGGGTCCGAAATCCGATTCAAGATTATTTTTTTACTTCGTACTTGGATAATCATGTCCTTCAACTGTCTACGATCTTGCATTAACAATTGCTGTTGAGTTGCTACCTGACAATGCCGTAATGGATGGGGAGATTTGAAACGACATAAAACCGGTTTAACAGATAATATCTTTTGAAATTCTACACCAAATCAGGACCATTGCGGTCTACATAATTTTCGGTTGGTTAGCACCTGATTTGTCTTTTTGTCTCATGGACTTCGGCTCTAGAAAGCTCGGTACTTTTGTAATTACCACCCCCTGAGGGAACCCCAGGGTATAGAAATAGGACCTACTATATTCGGCTGGCGGGGTATGACTCCTCCTAAACGGGATTGACCCCGAGGAAACTCTGGGATATTGAAACAGGACACAGTATTCCAGGCTGCAGGGTACAACCTCTCCAAAACTGGATGTCCATGGTTATGCAGGATGAAAAATACACAACCCATCTTTCGGATGGGATGTAAACTCAGGTCCACGTGTTGGAAGAAATGCCGCGCTTCCTGCACGTTAAAGAACCCTTGTAGCAAGCTCTTTTTGAGTGGTTCGTAGAGATGATTGGCTACAAGGCTAAATTCCCCTCCCCTTTCGATTTCACTCTACTTTTCCAGTGGCAGTCAGAATCTTGTCCCATGACCCTTTCCAAACCCGACAGTGATTATTTATCAACAAACTAGTTCTCGTCTTGATATAACTGTAATATTACTCAGTAGACGTTAAACAATATTCAATCAATCAATCATTGTAATTATCCCCATATTACAGTTTTGACTAATGTTATTCGTACAGAGTACAAATAACCCAACATATTCTTATTGTCTGAATATGGTTATCTATGTAAATTATATTTAATCCCCGTTTCGCACATTGTAACCAGAGTGTTGCCAACTTCTTTTCTTTTCTTTTTTATTACCCAAGATGAAGTTGTAATTAAATGATTTTAATTTTGAAATGTAAGTACTGTCAAAGTATGTAACTGAATCCACATAATTAAGTAGTATTCGGAAACAATCGAGGTTTTATTACGGTTACTCTGCCTGTTATTGTTATATTTCTTTTACTTCTATTTTGTAATAGTTTTCTTTCTGATTTCAGATAGTATTTCTCTAAATGTAGATGTTTTCTTTGTTTTTAATTTTTAATGTGACTAAAACATCTCCCTATTATTTTAAAGGTTCATTTGTCGTTTTATATTACCAAATTTATCTTTACAGCGTATTAGTCTTCCCCGCCGTGCGCGGTCCCGGCTGAAGAATAGGCCCGCAGCATCCTCTGAGCTTGGAGTATGAGCCATCCTAATAGAGGACCCCGAGGGAACCCCGGGATATAGAAATAGGACCCAGTATCTCCGGCTTGCGGGGTGTGACCCCTCCTAAACGGAGGCTGACCCCGAGGGTCCCGGGATATAGAAATAGGACCCATTCCGTGGTTGTGCGGGATTAATAAATACACAACCCATCTTTTGGATGGGATGTAAACTCAGGTCCACGTGTTGGAAGAAATGCCACGCTTCCTGCACGTTAAAGAACCCTTGTAGCAAGCTCCTTTTGGGGTGGTCCGTAGGTGATCGGCTACAAGGCTAAATTCCCCGCCCTTGACGATTTCACCCTACTTTTCCAGTGGCAGTCAGAATTTCCCGTCCCATGGCCATTTCCATACCCCAAAGTGATTATTTATCAACAAACTTGTTCTCGTCTTGATATAGCTGAAATATTGCTGAGTAGACGTTAAACAATATTCAATCAATCAATCAATATTAGTCTTCCACACCAAATTCCTTCAGCTTTATATCTGTTTAATGTTTATCCAGAAATAGTACCAAAAATTTCAATCAGATTGAGAGCTTTGTTAACTTCCTGTTTTGAATTATCGAAAGCTAATGAATTATATGCTACTTGACTTAATTTCAGACTACGTATTCTAGAATTTAATTTAACCTGAATACCTTTTAGATCATTATCTTTTCTTATCCTACATGCCATATTTTCGACTGTTATAAAAAATAAAACAATACAAGTAGCAGAGCATCATTGTTGGATCCAACGATGAGTACTAAACTGACTAGAAATCTTCGACCTTATTATTGGTGCATATGTATAAACAAAAGTCACAATGCTATCGTCTATTTCCACATTTATCATATATTTTTTACTTCCGTAACTTCATATTTATCAATTAATATATGATAAAGTTCTTCTTTTATAAATGTTGACAGTCCCAAATACTAGCATTTAGACCGCTTTTATATCTCTTTAAATTCCCTCTTTATTTCCAGAAAAATTAGTTTCTTGTGTAAACAAAATATTGTACTTTTTTATTTGCCTCAAAATGTAACCTTTACCTTTTATCTTTTTGCCCTAGTCACTGACAGTTCAGAGAGCAAATATGTAAAGTACTAGTCAGTGTGAAAATACACTTAATTATCAATATAACAAATTATTGCATATCAGTAAAAAATCTGGAATTCTATTGGCCTAAAACCAATCACATGACATTCTCTATCTTGCGGTATTGATGCCATCGGTCCAAAAAAATCTGGTATGGACCGATAATTGCAGGCAATACCAGATATGGACCGGTAGTTGCAGTCAATACCCGGTATTGACCGATCGGTTGAATTGTGACGTCAATTTAAGAAGAATTTAGTTTAACAACGTTAAAGAGTTCACTGGTATACTAGTTAACTGATGATTACAGAAGTGGAATATTTTAACTTATATTTATGAGAAAAATAATAACATTTCTTGCAGTTTTTCATTTTGCAAATAAATAAAATTAAAAAAAAACGTTACGCTTTTAAACACTCTCAAACGGAAAAGTAAAAATGAATAACAAACAATGTCATTTATTCGGTTTTATTCAATGCAATAAAAACAATAGTAACTGATTTATACGGCAATATCGTAAATAGACTGCCCTCGAGACCATGGTATGGCACAGAGAAATGATATGCCCGCGCCTTCGGCTTGGGCCATATCATTCCTCTAGTCCATACCATGGCTCTCGGGCAGTATATATATTACGATATTGCCCTATACATCAGTTACTATTATATAATTATTACCTTATACATATATTTTATACGTTTTTTTAAGTATAAAGAATTTTCGCCTATAATTTGATATTTTCATCCCTGGGTGTCTATTGCCCGGTGAGGTCTATTGACTGGTGAAGTCTATTGACGGATGACGTCTTTAGACCGCTCAGATCTATTTCCCGATTAAGTCTATTGCCCGATGAAGTCTATTTTCGTACATTTTAACTTTCTAAGGGAATCTGCAACTTCTTATAATCTGTACCAGTCATTAATAGACGTATGACAAAAATAACATTCACAGTGAAAAAAAATTGAAAGCAATGACACCAAAACGGACTACATATTTTAATACTTGTGGACAAATGTATTTCCGTTACCTTTGATAAGTCATTTATGTGTTTCATTGTATCTTGCTACTTCTTCTTGATAAGATGACAGCAAGAAAGTTGTTTTGAGATAGTTTCAAGACATTTTATTTGCATTTTATACATATGTTTCAAGACATTTTATTCCCCTTTCATACATTTGTTTCATTTAAATATATATGAAAAAGGTAATAAAACAGTTATTTAATGGGTATGCAGGCAACAGAACATAACATTTGTCCCTTGGCCTCGGGCAATAGAACACTTTGGTGGTTCCCAGTACATCGGGAAAAATATTATGGTATGTTGCCTGCATACCTATTAAATAAATGTATAATATGAACATAACAATAATACTGCAGTAAAATAAACATGATAAATCAAACATGCAATCATTAAAATATACTCTAATATGAGTCCTTTAATCGCCTTGCGACCATCGTAACATGCGCATATACTCGTGGGTATTGTCATGACTATCTACCTTAAAACGAATTAATTCAAGTTGGAGTAAAGACATAAAACTTCGAATATTGCGTAAGTTGCTGAATGGTAAATAGCTAATTACTAAATATATAAAAGTTGGGATGTAATTATTGGAAAAAATTCAGATTATCGGAAGCAACATGTGTACTGTGTACAGGTGTAATAAATAAACAAGCGTAAAATAGACTGACCATGTGCATTAATGTTGATCCTTTAAAGGTCAAATGTCTCTGCTTTGAAATTATCGATATTACTGTACAAAATATTTTTGAGTACTTATGTGCGTTGTCTCTTAATATGATTTTTTCACTGTATAACACAAGTATATTGTTATACTAAGAAAACATAAATATAGGCTCATTTGTATTCTACTAGTGATAAATTGAGATATTATTCCTTCTTCGTAAGAATGTATTGCAGGAAAATCTTCATATTATTTTTTTGTTTTTTTTTATCAATTGAAAGTAAAAGTAAGAGAAAACAACACATAATTCTTGCAATAATTACAAAACAAAACACGAATGTTTAAAAAAAAAAACAATTTATTTTAGATCTGTTTGTTGTTTTTTTTTTTTTGTCTACCACCTGTGCTAGCCTCTAGCTGATGTAATTTATCAGTTGGCGTTGTAGCGCTCCGTTTGGCGGATTGCAGCTTCTGCTCGGTGTATCGACACTCTCGCCTTTACGAATTTGTCCATTTGCCCTTGATTAGTTTCATTACTTTGCTTTTAAATTTGTTCTTTTTCTACTCCCACTTCTTGAATTTTATATATTTTGGTACCTGAATGACTTGTTGTTTATATCAATCCTCGCTGCGTTAAATTACTCTGCTGTTGGTGTTGGTTTAATGCTACTGGAGCTAGCAGGGATTGTGATTGTGGGGCATCATCATTTTCACAGTCAGTCTCCTCCCGACTTTCACCAATATCTTTATCTGTTTGAGCATCCTCAGTAGAGATATTTTGATCAGGAAGCAGAGAATCACTATTTTGTTGTTGGTCAAAGCCTTTGGTGCACTTACTGGCTTTGTGTCCAGACTTACCGCATTGTTTACAGGTCCAATCGTTTGGACACTGCACTAACTTATGCCCTGAACTCAAACATTTGGTACATTTGAGTTTTGTGTTATGAGGATCAATCACCACCTGACCCTTTTTCGATAAGCAATGCCAAATATTTGCCTAAGTGAATATACCTAGGAATGCAATGTGTGAATGGTTCAACGTGGAATATTCTTTCGCATGTTTGACAGTTTGTTAGGTAACTATCCACCCGAAGTTTTTCTCTATAAAAGTTGACTACCTTAATAGTTACCATTTCTATAAATCGAAAGATCTGTTTGTGGTCATTGTACAGTTGCATGTTTTGACCCAAACTTTGATGTGATTTGGATTTTTCTACTACTTCAGGGTTTTTTGAAAAAATAACGGATATAAGTTTATTGGGAATTTCTATTCCCGAAGTTAGAAGTTAATCTCTCACCTGTTTTTGATCAGGATTAATGCACCACAAACCTTTTACATGGTGAAGCCCCTTTTGTTGGCTTGCAGATAGTTCTGTCAATTGTACAGTTCACCATCGTTCATGTAATCTTTGTGCTGAGTTTAATGTCCCCGTAAATGTCCGACTCCAACACAAAAATCAGGCTTTACAGAAAATAGTTCATCTTCAACATATTAACATTAATGATTATTGGACCTGTTTGTTGGAGATAACACTTCGGCATAGGACAACGCCATACCTATGGCACGCCAAAGCCACAAAAATGAGTTAATAGGGCATTATCTTAGGTAATGCTATAGTATCTTAATTTTTGTGGTATTGGCGTAGATAATATATCATTACCACCTGATAATTAGATATAGGAAAAAAAATTAACATGTGTCTCAATGCATTTTAGTGATAAAGCATTCTTACCTGGAGGTATATGGTACTATCTTACTTATCAGTTAACAGGTAATGAAATAACTTGTCAGGTAACAGGTAATGAAATAACTTATCAGGTAACAGGTAATGAACTAACTTATCAGGTAACAAGTAATGAACTATGGCAAATTGGCAATTTATTTTAAGAAAAAATTACTATAAACTCCTAGCTTCTTTTGTTGAAGAATATTCTGAGTGACAAGAATGCAAAATGTAACACAATCTATCGATTTTATAACTTTGTAATTTCTCTCGATCCTTGAAAATATAGTATGTAATTTTAAATTTTGTATTTTCATGAAATTCGAAAGTCTCAATACAATAGAATTTAAATGAAAAATACTTTACAAATTTCTAGTTGATACGATTAATGATTTTTGTTGGTTTCAAATAAACAATTAATCAATTCTGCGAGAATGTCATACTTACATGTATGTGGCAGACACATATTTGATTGACTAATTAAATATGATTTATTTGTAATATAGTTAAATTAATTAAATTAGAGTAGTAATTAGTCATATAGTACCTAGTTTTGATAATTATAGTTTATATATTTTAGTTAAGTAGTTTCCAATTTTCTTTTTCTCTATTTTCTTCAATGTTTTCTTGTTTTCTATTTTCCTGTATTGAACCTCTTTCTCTGATGTCATATATGGAGGGAACCTTCAAGGTTCTGATTGGTTGTATGTCCTGTGACATAATACTTGCCTATTATTCCTTTGTTTCATTCAAATTTGAGAGACATATTGATTTGGAAGTGCCTTGTCTCTGTGATTAATAAAATTTTATCTTGACATTCATATTCTTGGATTTATCACAATTTTATACTCAGGTCATGGATTATTTATAAGTAATGAAGTACTATAAATTGTATAGTATCCTGTGTGTTCCAGGCACATTTTATAACCTTTGTACCACATACATGGGTTATACATTATAAACCATTTGAATCTGACGGTTTTATATTGATCAAGCCACCCATACCCACGGCTACATTTTTGGCTCCCACGTGGGGAAAAGTTGTTTTAAGCCTTGGCCATGATGCAGATGTGGCACAGATTGTGGAAAAGATGGACAGTGTATTTGGTCATGTGAGGGGAGAAAGAATCTGTGATGAGGGAATTCAACAATGCCATCCAGCAAGAGAATGAAGATGTGACAGCATGGAGTTTTAGATTGGATGACATCATTGAGAAGGCCATCATGACTTCAAAAGTTGACAGAAAGGCAGCTGACAGTATGCTCCATCACATGTTGTGGAAAGGATTCCGTCCTCAACTTAAACCCATCAGCCACTATGAGAAGGAGAAGAATGACAACTTCGACACTTTGCGTGTAGCCTTACACAGGATCGTGAAAGAGAACATCTTTGACACACCTGCTAAGACCACCAAAGCAACTTTTAAAAAGGCCATTAGCAGACCAAATGATGATGAGGATGATGAGATGAAGGGTTTGTTAAAGGCTATTATTGCTCGCCTTGATAAGCTGGAGACAGGGGTACAGTATTATCAACAGCAGGTCCCTTATACTGGTTACCAAGCACAAGGTAGAGGTAGAGGTTTCTGAGGCAGTAACAGAGGAACAGACAGAGGCAACTACAGGGGTAACTTCAGAAATAACACCTCTTTTGGCACTACTGATGATAGACCTAGTACCCTAGCCTGATATCGTTGTGGACAAAAGGGAAATGTAGCAAGGAGATGTATGAACAAGCCTGGCCAGTACAAGAATTTTAACGAGAAGGAGTCTACGCCTAGGGGCGGAAGTAGACCAAGAGATTGACAGTTGCCCCGAGTTATCAATATCTGATCAGAAGATGCCAACGAGGACTCTGTGGATCCCCAACAGAAGCATTGGTACATATTGATGGGATTTCAACAAAGGCACTACTTGACACTGGCTCTAAAGTCTCTACACTCAGTCAGAACTTCTATGACCAGCATCTACAACATTTATCTATCAAGACTTTCAATCAACTACTACACAATTTATGTGCTGATGGTGAATCGTTATCATACACTGGCTACACAGAGGCTGAAGTAACCATAAGAGATCTTAACCAGAGACACAGCTGTTTATTTTATTTTTGATTGTTCCGAACAGCGACTACAGTGTCTCAGTACCACTCATCACTGGAACCAACTTGTTAAATGTCATCATGGGCACTTGTACACAACAACATGGAAGTAAATTTTTGCAGTCTGCTAGATTGATCACACCTTGGTATACCTCTTTCCGATGTATCACCTTAAGGGAAAAGGAACTAAAGAAGAACCATAAGCTAGCAGTGATAAAGAGTGCGGCAAGGAACAACATCACTATATCTCCGAACACCGATATATGTATTGCGTTATACATCGATAAGGCTATACCCTACCATATTACATCAGCTATGTGGTACAGTCAACAACTCAGTCAGTCATCCCTTCAGACTTGGATATTGCGCCATCACTCGCGGACTATAGCTATGGAGTCAGTAAGCTGGTAGACATCAACATCAGTAATGTCATTACTGGAACTGGAACTGTTCCACCTAGGTCCATTATAGCCGAGCTACAGCCAGTAACTATCCAAGATCATCAAGAACCAGAGAATGATGACTTTAAAATCCCTCTTATGGAGCAAGTACACATTGCCACTGACAATCTCTCACCTGCTGAACTTCAGAGAGGATTTTATCACTTCATACAGCGATATCTTTTCGAAGAGTGACATCGGCATTGGCCATACCCATCTTGTATAACACAACCGTCCCTTCAAACAGAGATATCGCCGAATACCACCATTAATGTATAATGAAGTCAAGGCACATATACACCAGCTATCAGTGAGCTATTGCGAGCCGGCATCATTCGGAAATCTTATAGCCCATTTTCTTCCAACGTTGTCTTGGTAAAGAAAAAAGATTAATCTCTCCGGATGTGTGTTGATTACCGTATGCTGAATAGCCGGAACAAGAAAGATGCATACGCCTTACCCAGGATAGAGGATATTCTAGACAGTTTGGCTTGCAATTGCTACTTGTCCGTCATCGATATGAATTCTGGATATCACAATGTTGAGATACGGGAACAGCATCAAGAGAGATCGGCATTCACTGTAGGTCCTCTTGGATTGTAGGAGTAAATCGGATGCCATTCACGATGAGCAACTCTTCAGCTACTTTCCAGCGACTCATGCAAGAGTATCTAAGCAATTTCCACCTGGATATATGTTACATATTCATCAATGATTATCTTCTCAAAGACTTTGAAGAACATATAGATTGATTGATTGAATATTGTTTAACGTCTACTCAGCAATATTTCAGCTATATCAAGACGAGAACAAGTTTTTTTTAATAAATAATCACTTTGGGGTATGGAAAGGGCCATTGGACAGGAAATTCTGACTGCCACCGGAAAAGTAGGATGAAATCGAAAAGGGCGGAGAATTTAGCCTTGTAGCCAGTCACCTACGGACCACTCAAAAAAAGCTTGCTACAAGGGTTCTTTAACGTGCAGGAAGCGTGGCATTTCTTCCAACACGTGGACCTGAGATTACATCCCATCCGAAAGATGGGTTGTGTATTTATTAATCCTGCACAACCACGGAATGGGTCCTATTTCTATATCCCGGGACCCTCTGGGTCAGTTCCCGTTTAGGAGGGGTCACATCCAGCAAGCCGGAGATACTAGATATTTTACGAAAGGATATGGAGTAAATGCACATGAGACCATAACACATATGTTAACTCCAACTGTAATTTTAATGAGCTGTATGGCAATTTCGGAAATCTATTCCTCAGCAGCACTAGAACCCAAACAAAGGAAATCCATAATTTAAAAAAAAAATGTTTAAGATGCATAAACCCAAACGAAATCCGAATAATCAGTAATAGGTCCTATTTCTATATCCCGGGGTTCCCTCGGGGTCCTCTGTTAGGAAGACTCATACTCCAAGCTCAGAGGATGCTGCGGGCCTATTCATAAGCCGGGACCGCGCATGGCGGAAGAACATATAGAGAGGCTTGAGATGGTATTTGACAGGATAAGGGAGACTAATCTGAAACTGGCACCAGGGAAATGCTCTTTCTTTCTTTGAGCCAAAGATTAAGTATGTTGGACATATAGTCTCCATGGATGGTGTCGAAACCGATCCAGAAAAGATAGAGAATGTATTATCCTGGCCTACTCTAACATCACCGGAGGAAGTTCGCCGATTCATAGGATTTGCAGGATACTACAAGCGATTTATCAAGAACTTTAGCCAGTTAGCCAGACCTCTTACTTAAATCATGCCAGCTCCTAAACCAAAGGAAGGAAAGAAGCGAAGAGAACAGCAGCCATGGACATGGGGTATAAAGCAAGAAACAGCATTCAGCCAATTGAAGGAGCGGTTAGCTTCAGCGCGAATCCTTGCCTACCCTGATTACCAGAAATCGTACGAGCTTCATACTGATGCCAGTAGCCTAGGCTTGGGAGTGGTTCTCTATCAGGAACAGGATGAACAGCTGAAAGTGATTGCTTATGCCAGCCGCAGTTTAACAAAAGCAGAGAAGAACTACCCTGCTCATAAAGTGGAGTTCCTCGCTTTGAAGTGGGCCATCACGGACAAATACCACGACTACTTGTATGGTCACCAGTTTCGTGTTGTTACTAATAACCCTTTGACATACGTACTATCAACAGTGAAACTTGACTCAACTGGCCACAGATGGTTGTCTGTGCTAGCTGAATATGATTTTGACATCATATACCGTCCTGGAAAGACCAATCAGGATGCAGATGCTTTATCCAGATTACCATCACTAGAAGAATCAGTCATGTCCAGGGAGAACATCAAGGCTATATGTGGATCCATAAGAACATCTTATGAAGACACATTAGCAGTCCCCCTAATGTCATTGATACCATCACCATTGACATGAATATGAACATCAAACAGGACATTGATTGGAGTGCAGCCCAGCAAACAGATCCACAACTGAAACCTTGGATAGATTACGTGCGAATTGGAACTACACCTAAGAAAGGACAGTTGCCCCCAGTCCACTGAAGCGACATTTTGACCGGTTAGTACTACAAGATGATTTACTTTACAGGGAGATCACTGTAGATAGAAGGAAGATCAGACAACTTGTGGTACCATCTGCTCGTGTACCTGTAGTTCTGGAATGTCTTTATAATGAGATGGGCCATCCTGTACGAGACACGACCAATAGCTTTGTGCTATTATAAAACGATTTAACAGTGAAATTTGGGCAAATCTAAAATGTTGAAAATTCCCATTTTTCATCAAAATATTGAGTTTAAGTCAACAAATGGCTGTTAGAATACGAAATAATGCTATAATTTATGAAACTTTGTCATATACAATACACATTTTGCATATTCTGGTTATTTTTATGCGAACATAGACAAAATAATTAACAATTTTACAGTAAATTTCTTGGGGGGTAGGGGTAAGTTTTATTGATGTATGATGTTTATAGTACATAAGAATGGCCATTTTTTGTAAAAGTTGTAAAGCAAATATAATAAGCTTTCATTTGATACCTACTTTGAATGATATTTGTTTACTAAAAAGTAATATTTGGCAAAAGAATGACAAAACTTAGTCAAAATCGGAAATATTCAAAGATCCATTTATTTGATCTTTTTGAATACAAAACTTTGGTCATAAAATTATGTTAACATCATGTTAACATGTTTTATAGTCAGGGAAATAGATTGAAAAACTAAAAACAATTTTCAGAATTGGGAATCGAGATGCACTTCGGGTTCTTTAAACCACCAAACTTACGCAATTTCATTGAAAATATCTAAATTTTTCTCAATATTTCATATGGGTAGGGGTACGTTTGATGGGGCTATGGAACGTATTGGGCATAGAAATTGTAAAATTTGGTTCTTTGTAAAGCTAATACAATAAGCAAACATTAGATACATCGTTTTATAACTGGGAAGCATTTGCTTAACATTTTGAAGCAACTGAAAGAAAAACTTGAACGAAAAACGAAATTTTCCAAAATTTCGGTAGGTGGGACTAAAAATCGGTCCTGTTTCACATGTGCGTGCAGGTTATGCTCGTGTTAACATGCTTTATTTCGAAGAGGGGATGTATGCAGACTTGAAAAAATGGATGGGAGGGGGGTGTGGGGTTGCACGGCGGGTTATTCGGAATATTTCCAGCCCATGAATTATATTACCACATAATTTCATAGACACATGTATAAAATATCTCAAAGCACTTATCAGGAGGTAATGCGGAAACCTGATAATATATGTCTGATAATGTGCACCAAAACCCCACAAAAATTCAGCTAAAATAGAATTACCTGAGATAATGCTATTTTATCTATTTTTCTGGCTTTGGCGTGCCATACATGTCTTTGTTTTCAGAGAAAACCTCCAGAATATGTCCATATTAAACACACAATAGATAAGATGTCGATATAAATATACGACATCCAAATGTCCAAATTAAGCTCTGGATAATATAAAAAAGTAAAATATTTCGACAGGAGCAAAACATACCGTGGTTAATTGCCGGCCCTCACGAACTACCTTATAGCAAAAGTAATATATCCATAGCTGCGACTTTCTGTAATTGATTACAAATTCACACCCTCTGCACTCTCCTTCTTTCATGTCTTGATTCCTGGTATAATAATTTAAAATTAGGAAAAAACTTTACATGGACAAAACAATTTAAATATAGGCTGAAAAACGGTATGTCACAGATTTTCCTAATATTCATCGTGTAGGTTGATTTTACCTACGAATCACAAAAATAATGCTCATTTAAAACTGTTTACTTTTGTTGCCATGGTAAACCATAAATTCATTTCTTGTCATTTCAAAAGCCCTCATTATAAGCACTTAGTGCATATCAGATCTAGTTTTGAATCATCTAAATTTTTAGCATCATTGACCATCTTCAAATTGGTTTGAGAAATTTACGTAAATAGGTAGCCAGAACAAGGCTTACAAAGATTTCAAGAAACTGGCCTGTTATCAATGCAAATTGGTGACAAAATTATGCCAATTTGGCCACTTTCCAAAAAAGAAGTTCCCAGTGCCATATACCTGATAGGACTTTCTTTCACATAGAGCTAGGTTAGTAATTTAGCATATAAATTATATTTTGTTTTTATATTTATTTGAATAACTAACCTATCTGTATATGACAATATTACTATTAAGAATATGCAGTTGGGATATTACCTGAAAATTTACCCTAAAAAGTTACAAAATAGGCATAATTTTGTTGAAAATTTGCAATGAAAAAAAGGACATATTCGATAGCCCCGTTCTGACTCGATTCGAAAAATCAGCTTGTTGGTAAAGACGTGGAAGTCACTTCCGGATAGTAATGCTATTTATTTCCTTTTTACATAATTACAAAACTTTTTGCATATGGTTGCTTAAGTCTTTAGTGCAGATAAATTTGTTGCTAAGAAACTTGATCTTTGCCCATAAGCCCATTTTGTTGGTCATATTGAGCTGAAACTTTTTTGTTTTTTAGTTCCTTTGTATCTTAAATAGTTCTTGAAATATAAGCAATAAAACCCTAAAATAGGACCTCGAAAAATGATTTCTGGGTCATTGGTCCAAAACGAATGGTCCAATTTATTTGGACCTAATACGCCAAATGTAGTCCTCAACGTAATACACATTTTATCCAATATATCACATATCTCTTACAGTATTTGACTATAAGCGATAACAAGGTGTTAGGTCATCGGTGACCTTGACGGTCGACCTTTGACTTCGACATTCTAAGATTACCATGTATCACTTCTGAACAAAAGGTGAAGGTCTCAACGACTCATCGTTTGGGAATATTTAGTATTACGGAAACTCAAAATTTTTCAAAGGGTAATACTCGTTTAAAGAGTCGTCGAATCTCTTTATACCAAATGTAACCAAGTTACGTCTAGTGACAATGAGCATTTTTCCCATTATATGTTTTCACCCATCTATTACGGAAAACGAGTTGAAGTTATAACAAGGGTGACCGTGACCGCTGACCTTTGACACTGACATTATTAGATGACCATATATCACTAACGAATGGTGAAAGTGTCAGGTCTCCTCGACTAATCGTTGGGGAGTATTTTAGCATTAACGGAAACTGAAAATCTTTCAAAGAAAAATAACTGATATAAAGAGTCCTCGAATCTCTTCGGACTAAATTTAAGAGAGATGCGTCTCATGACAATGAACATTTTTCCCATTACACGTTTTCAGCCATTTATATGATTAAGGTCATCGGTGATCTTGACAGATGACCTTTGATCTTGACATTTTTAGATGGTCATATATGACTTATGAACATTGGTTAAGGTTCCAGGTCTCAACGACTTACGATTTCCGAGAAACAAAATTACGGAAACTCAAATTTTTTCAAAGGGCAATAACTAAAAAAAATACCGTACTGCACTGTTTCGATGTAAATATATCGAAGTTCCATCATGACACGCGGAACATTTTATCCATTACAATTAACCAGATATCTTTAACTGTTTCCGAGTTTAAGCCATAACAAGATTTTGGGTTTAGGGGCAGATATCTCCGATACTAAAAATAGGTCAATTTGTTTGAGTGACTTTTGGGATCCCACAGTAATGTCAATTTATCACACCAAGTATCGAAATGATATGTCGCGTATTTTTTTTCACATCTACTCCAGCGGTCCAAAAAGAATAAAAATGATTTCAATAACACAGTGAAAGACCGTAATTTAAGCGATGGTCCATAAATGATAACCTGATGATACTGAAAAAAATCAACAGATGAGCAAATATTATTTGATGATATCATTTATCATTTATGAGCGTCACATTTCAGAAAAATTCGATATTCTTTGGTTTGGTCCATTTAAACGGGGTTAAATTGTTTTTGCACATGTATCATATTTTCTTCATCAAAGGTCACTTTAAAATGCATAAAATAGACAATGTATAAAATTTTGTTTACTTTCAATTATATTTCCATATATCTTAAGGCATATAAACAGGTAATAGAAATTGAAGGAAAACTCTAGAGAGAACTGTTTCCCGCCAAAATTTTGACGTCTTATATTTCAAAATTATTGCATTCAATTTGAATATATCAAATTGTTCTATAAGCAATGTTCTTCAAAACAAAAGGTAAGCATTTTAATTTTAATTACAAAATTTCTGACACTCGTACTCTCTCAACTTGTTTTGTTTTCGATCTGTGTTTAAACGTAAGTGAGAACCGAACCGTCAGTCAAAAGAACGAACAATCCATGGACGAAGGCAACATCAGAAACACTAAGAAACAAAGACACCACTTGAGTACGGAACAAAAAAAAAAAAAATGAAGACACACATACAGATGAACAACACGGACCCAATAAAAACCATGGGTGAGATCAGGTGTACCTGATCTCACCCATTGTTTTAAAATGTAGGATAATTGAATGGTAGTTTTGCATTTATTTACGATATTATAAAAAAGTCAATACATTAATTTTTTACTATTCATGAAGTAGTTAATAGTCTCAATATAAAAGTCTCGAAAAGTACTATAATTTTACATTTTATATAAGAATATAACTTCTCTTTTAGGAATACTATTACTCTTCGAAATTATAATGCACTGCAATGCAGTCAAACATCATATAAAATATCTATCGCAGACACAATTACATCTTTTATCGATGGCTATTATAGAAATATTAAAGTATATTAGTTAACAGATAATTATTATACTATTGTTCTATTATTTCCGTACTATTTAAGAGCCCTTGGTGACTTCAAGATAGCGAACAACAATAGCTGTGCTTAATTGCATGGTTTTACAATGTATTTGTAGAGATTCTGTCTCATTGGACTTGCGCAATATTTTTAATTGTATATTTAAGGCTGCCCATCAATTCTCAATCGTAAACATTTTCCCCGCAAGAGATGTATTTCATTTATTGTGTAATTGTTCATGACAGAATTTCTTATATATATCAAATATTCAATATTTTTATTTTTATTTCAAAATGTTATTCTCCTTTTAGTATTCGTTTGTCACTAGTTTTCGAGGGATTGACTCGCTGTGTGCCTCTTGGATGTTTACATATTTTGATTGTCCTCTTCTATTAAAAATGAAGGGTTACGGAGTAAATGCAAATAAGACAAACCCTCTACAAATACATGTCTTCTACAAAGAACACATTGCCAGAAAATATTTATGTTTGTTGACGATCCTGCATCTTTGAGTCATAAAACATGGATATAGCGTTGCTCGACATCTAGCAATGAATCCTCTGAAACTGATGCTAGGGGCCGTGTTGAAGGCCTAAATGCGACTTCAAGATGAAGAACAACAATAAAAGCGAAGTTTCATTGCTTGATTTTGCCATGTATTTTTATAGACTTTGTCTCATTTGCATTGCCTCCATATCTCTTCATCACTTATTATGGTAAAAGGACACAATGGACCAACACTTTTCTTGTTTGTTCTTTATTTTAAAGTCACCACCAGGCCTTCAAAAATGAACTTTACTCATACCTCATAGTAAGTACAAGTCTTCTTGTCGGCAACGGACGACAGCGATTTGTGAAGGCCCCATTGTGACTGCTAAATGAAGAACACCAATAAAAGAGTTGTTTCATTGTTTGGTGTTACAAAAGTGTTTGTTGAGATTTGGTCTCTTCTATATTTTAATATCATTTTATTGTTTGTTACAAGACGATTCTCTCTTTTGTGGCATTTTACAGTTAACTATAATGTGTTTTATTTTTCACAAATATGTATTGCAGACTTTGCGATTTTTTAGTTGTTGAAGAGTAAGGAAACCTAATATTAAGCAACTTGAAATAGATGAATAGTGCCAAACGTGGTGAAGATCATACGTACCCTTCTGGAACACCTGATGATGCCTCAATTTCACACAGCTAATGCTTTTGTTTTGTGGAGTTCTTGGTCAGTTTTGTTTGTTTGATTTTTTTTTGTTAGGTTGTCTCAATTTGTGTTTAATGTAAAAAATTGGAATTATCTGATTTTTTTTGTTTTTGCTTTTGTTTTTTGTTTTTGTTTTTTTTTTGTTATTTTATATACTTTATTATTTTTTTTTCATTTTTGCTTCGGTAATTATTTGTTGTTTGATATTTTGTTTTATAAATTCCTAAAGACATCTATAGCATACATGACGTTTCTTTTGTCTTGTGAAATAGTGTGGCAATTTGAATAAACAATTTCAAATTAATTGTTTTTTTTTGTTCATCTATAATTTCCCACAAATATCCAATGCCGACATGAATATTCTTCCTTTAGTTGAGTAGTGTGGTAATTTATTATAAATTCAAATATTGTTCAAGAGTTTACAATTGATGTCATATACAACGATTGTGAGGATTTCTTTTGTTAACTCATGTTAGTTGTTAAAAGCTAATTATAATGCAAGAATACAGCTTATAATTATCTGCTTATATATTAACGGGTATTCAGCAAAATTTTATGTCCAGATAAATTTGAATTAAAATTGGAATAGATTAAATCCAGAACATTTTTTGATCTGGATTCATGAGCAAAAAATTTATAAAAAATTAAGCATTAAAGATTGAGCATTCAAGATGAAGAATACCTTATTTTTTATCACTGTTTCGAGTATTGCAGTCAACTGTAAGTATTTTTTAAAGGAAAGAAAATTAATAAAAAGTATAGAATATTGCAGTCAACTGTATTTATTTTTTAAAGGAAAGAAAAATAATAAAAAGTATAGAATAAATTTGTACCGATGATTTAGCTCGTCTTGAAAATTGTGTTGGTTTTAATCTATTCCTATATATCAACACATTTCTAATTTAGTATATCCTACGTGTATTTTAAGGGTCCGTTAGTTTTGTTTCTTAAAACAAATATCGTCAACTCATGTAGTCTGATCACTTTCAATATATTCAAGAAAAATGGAAGAATGTGTCCATGGGACACAGATGCCCCGCCTCCATTCAATCGAAACCCTTAAATTATTAAAGGCATAACTATGTACAATATATATATCAAATAATTATAAAAAATGATATTTCTCCTGTGATAAATAGGCACTGGAACTGGTTTGGTTTTGCTATGTGTAGTTCCAACAAATAATCTGAGAAACAGTCTTACATGTAATACTAATCTATTTTTTGCAACTGTGACCTTCACCTTGGGGTATCAACGCTAAAATCTATGGGATTATGTCTTTTGTGATAAGTAAGCAAGTGACCAAGTTTGGTTTTGATCATATGCAGGATACTCAAGTTATCATTCGGAAACCAAAATTTTATTGAAAATTTAGTCTATTTTTAGCAACTGTGACCTTGACCTTGGTGGTACCATCTCGGAAATCAATAGGCTTTTGTATTGGGTAATAAGCAAGCACTTGACCAAGTTTGGTTTTGATCCGATGTAGTATACTCAAGTTATCATCCGGAAACCAAAATTTTATTGAAATTTTAGTCTATTTTTAGCAACTGTGAGCTTGACCTTGGGAGTACCAACCCGGAAATCGATAGGGTTCTGTCTTTGGTGATAAGCTAGCATGTGACTAAGTTTGGTTTTGATCCTATGTAGTATACTCAAGTTAACATCCGGAAACCAAAATTTTATTGAAATTTTAGTCTATTTTCAGCAACTGTGACCTTGATCTTTGGGGTACCAACCCGTAAATCGATAGGGTTCTGTCTTAGGTAATAAGTAAGTATGCGACCAAGTTTAGTTTGATCCGATGTAGTATACTCAAGTTATCATTCGGAAACCAAAATTTTATTGAAATTTAGTCTATTTTTAGCAACTGTGACCTTGACCTTGGTGGTACCATCTCGGAAATCCATAGGCTTTTGTATTGGGTGATAAGCAAACACTTGACCAAGTTTGATTTTGATCCGATGTAGTATAATTAAGTTACCATCCGGAAACCAAAATTTTATTGAAATTTTAGCCTATTTTTAGCAACTGTGAGCTTGACCTTGGGAGTACCAACCAGTAAATCGATAAGGTTCTGTCTTTAGTGATAAGCAAGTATGTGACTAAGTTTGGTTTTGATCCTATGTAGTATACTCAAGTTATCATCCGGAAACCAAAATTTTATTGAAATTTTAGTCTATTTTTAGCAACTGTGACCTTCACCTTGGGGATACCAACCCGTAAATCGATAGGGTTCTGTCTTAGGTAATAAGTAAGCATGTGACAAAGTTTAGTTTTGATCCGATGTAGTATACTCAAGTTGTCATCCGGAAACCAAAATTTTATTGAAATTTTAGAGTATTTTTAGCAACTGTGACCTTGAGCTTGGGGTATCAACCTGGAAATCGATAGGGTTCTGTCTTGGGTGATAAGTAAGCATGTGACCAATTTGGTTTTGATCCGATGCAGGATACTCAGGTTATCATTGGGAAACCAAAAAAGGGACGTACGGACGTACAGACGTATGGATCAGGGTAAACCTTAATGCCACCGGGGGCATAACAAAATACATTCTCAAATGTATAGTCTTCATAGAACGATCATTTTTATGAAATATTTATAAAAGGTATTAAAATAAATCGCTTATTATCGATTTACAAAGAATCTTCATCAAGCGAGACTAGACATTTAAAATATCTGAAAAATATTTTATACCAAGAAACATATTTTTTAGCTATTTTATTATCAAATGTCCTGCCTCGCCTGACGAAGATTCTTAAAAAATATTTTTCAGATATTTTAAATGTCCAGCCTCGCCTGACGAAGATTCTTTGTGAATCGATAATTAGCGATTGGTTTTAAGACCTTTTGTAAATATTCCATAAAGTATTTACATTGATTAGTGTGTTTATTACATTTTTTAGACAAACTAATATTAATACTTTAGTATAATTATATCTTTTTCTTTTATAAGATCCACCAAAAGTAGAAACTGATCTTTAATTCAAACATGAACAGAATATGAACCTTTTAAGTAAATGTATTTAACGTAATTTTGCGTTTATATATGTACTATGTAGAAATTCTTTATATATATATATATATATATAGTGCTTAAAATTATATAGCTTTTGGAATTCAAGTACGGTATATCGAGAATCGTTCCGTGATTCCTTGGGGATAGGCAGGTATTAGTGCTGTTCACAAAAGGTAGAATTAAGGTGACCCTTAATTTTAACTATCAAGAATGTAATGTGTGTGCGTTAAGACGTCATTTTTTAGATACCTTTATCATTATTTGATGTAAATAAGTGAATGGTCCATGCATTTTTTTTTAAATTTAAGAATTCAAATATTTACAAAGTTGATAATAGTGAAAATGAGTGTCGTGAATGTAAGTAATGTTGACCCTTTTTATGACGTAAAAAGACTAAAATTAAACAAATATAAGAGCATGAATTATGATCACAGCAAGTGGAACATTAAAATCCTTTTTAACTACGGAAGAAGATTGTTAACTATTGATTGATTAACAGTTAGAGTTCTACGTCAATTTAGCAGTATTTCAGATATATCACGACTTGAACAACTAAATCAATTACAAATGCTAGCAGAAACAAGAGAAGATGGGACAATTTGCGGAACGAATTTAGATTGCCTATGGAAAAGAGGAAAACCGGGTGAGGAGAAGCATATAAGCCTCCAAAACGACTCCATGTGAGTGTGTTCTCGCATGAAGAAATATAGATTGGATCCTAATACTGCACGGAGTGTGGCGTTGATTCCCAATTGCATAAAATGGTTGGAGGCCACATTTCAGTTAAAATGACCTAACTGACCCTTATTTAAATTATTTTCCCTACCAACTATCTTTTGACGCGTAGAAGGAACCTTAGAGATTAATGGCTAGAACAGATTATTTAGAAATTCGGGTATTTAAATACACCAGTTTGCAATAGGCGACGCCACAATAAAAGAAATACAATGTCGCAAAAGAAAACAAACAACAAGAAAGACCTTTAAGGGTTTCTACGAAATAATTCGGTGTAGACACGTTAAATACGTGAAGAGAATTTACTAAGCCATCAACTGATTTCTTTTATTTTCAAATTTCTTACTAAAGACTAAATAACGTGTCTAAGAAAAGGAATCTTAATTTGTACAGGTGTCGAATCGGTCGCATACGAGGACTCAGTACCAAAGTATTCATCATTACTTAAATCAAACAAGATGAGATTTGAAGGTACCATGGATATAACAGATATTCTCAAACTACTTAAAAGAAATGTATTTGATCAGATTGAAATGCAGGCATCAAACAGTGAGTTTTATCATGATACTGACAGTATTTGGAAATGTCAAAGCAACTCAATTTTAAAGAAATGCGTTATATACTCTTTGTATATTTGTATAAGAATTGAAGACTTTTCAAGTTTGTATTTCAACACTTTGACCATAAACTCAAAGATGTTAAAAAACTGATACAGAACAAATAACCAATATGATCTAAATGTGAAGCCAAAACTTCAAAATGTCATTCTGACCATCTGTTTATTGTGCCCACATCTCATGGTTTATTATGCCAAGTTTTCTTACTATTGACTAGATGAGTGTGTAGTGCATATTGTTTATATGTTGTGATTGTCTTCTGTTGGGTCTTTTTTATCGGGCAACGAATGATGCGATTGTAAGAACACTTTGCCAGTAAATGCTGTGTTTGTTCACGATCCCGCATTCATGACATGTAAATCAACAATGAAGGAATATGGAGTAAATGCAAATGAGACAAAATCTCTACAAATACATGGTTAAACACAGCAATGGAACAACGCTTTTATTGTTGTTCTTCATCTTGAAGTTACCATGAGGCCTTCAACATTGAGCATTACTCATACCTTATAGCTAGTTCAAGACGGCCCCTAGCACCGGTTTGAGCGGTATTCATTGCTAATTGCTGAGCAACGCTACATCCATATTTTACGAAAGGAAATGGAGTAAATGAACATGAGACCATAAAACATCTGTTAACTCAAATTGCAATTATTTTAATGAGCTGTATGGCCATTTCGGAAATCAATTCCTCAAAAAAGTAAAAAACCAAAATTTGAAAGAATGATAGTGCATTCATATTATAAATTCTCTCAAAAACAAGTACACCATAACTGTAATGTATATAAAGCATACATCTCATGGATGTAGCGTTGCTTGACAACTAGCAATGAATTCCGCTCAAATTGGTGCTAGGGGCCGTCTTGAACTTCTATGAGGTATGAGCAAATCTCATTGTTTACGGCTTAATGCTAACTTCAGGATGAAGAACAACAATAAAAGCGTTGTTCCATTGCTTGTTTTACCATGCATTTGTAGAGACCTTGTTTTATGTGCATTTGCTCAATATGATTATTAAAGGCCTCATGGAGACATTAAACGCGCTGTTCCATTGCCTAGTTGTTCCATGTTTTTGTAGAAAATTTGTCTAATGTGCATTTACTCAATATCCCTTTATTGTTTAAAACTTCAATATTTCTTTTAATTTAAAAAAAAGTACTTGTATTTGAAAATATTTAGATCAAATACATGGGCAAACGAATACCGAAGTAACAATTGATGAAAAGGGTATTCCAAAATTCAAAATCAAGGCCATTGATATCCAACACGAATAGTGACAGCATTACAAAGACACTTAAGCACTAACAATGTGAACTCGTAGAAAAACTGAGGTATCGTTAGGTGCTACGGATGGGTAAGCAAGATCTCCTAAAGGCATGGCAGTCACCATACTTGGTGCCGAATGATCTGTTGGATAACGTCATTTCAGATTATTCAAAAAGAAATAAATATACACTGTATAAGTTAATAAAATTTTAAATGCAAACTTGCATACTTTCACGAGTTCCTATCGTAATTTATGTTTTTTGTTTTCATTATTGGTTTTCTAGTGCAGTTCGTTTGTAAATTGTGGCATGATATTGTAGTTCCCAACCATTGTAGGTGTTCACTGTTATCCTGTTTTGTAATTGCAAACTTTTTTTTATCTTGAGACTCCTCTCCTAATCAATCATCCTCTCGCGTTTAGTTCTTACAAATTGGCTTGATTTTTCATTCATTTCTGATAAACCCTTGTTTTAGTGATGCTTTGACTTCGTCTACTGAATAGGGATGAATCAATATTGTCGACATGGCATGCTGCAGCTTAAATATAAAACGCTTCAAACCTTTGCTAAAATTTGTACGTCACCAAATATTAAAACTTTAATCGCGTCAAAGATGTAACATTATATTAAATATGTAATTTTTTTTGTACAAACAAATCCCATCTGTTAGAGTTATACTTTTACAAAGGCCACGATTTTAATATTATTAAGCAATAATTACAGATGTCGTAAATTCATTCCATAAATGAATTAAAATCGTTAGTATACATTAAGTTATGTGTCTCCCCCAAGACCTTGAAAAAATCCATTGCAGTGTTTCTTAAGAAAGTTTATCTTTAAATGTTTATCACTTTGGCTACCTTATATCTTTTAATTGTCTTGTCTTTATGTGGACAATAGGATCTGTAAGTCTCGTCATGTGACCTCTGAGAATTCACGATAAAATGGCAATTCAAAAACGTTTTCCGCCAAACATGACATCTGAGGATTATGACGTCCATATGTTTGGTTTGAAACGTCATATATTTTTGCCATAAATGTAACTTCCGGGTACAGTTTATGTACCCGGAGGTTTCAAAATTGAACGAGACTTACAGACCATATTCATAAAACGTATCTTGCTCTCCTATTACAGCTTCGAACGATGCATACGAGTACACAATTCAAGTTAAGCTGGAGAATAAGATTGATGATTCAAATAAAAAACTTGAACAGAGTATGACTAGTGTTGTCAGTTTAACAACAGACAAAACCAAGAGTACTTTATCAAAGCTTGAAGAGATAGAGGGTCGGTTCGAAAAACGTTTAGATGACTTGGAAGCAGTTCTTGCCGTGTTGTCCGACAAGAACAAGAAATTGAAAACAGATTTGTCGTCACGAAAAACCACACTTCAACTTTTTGACAAAAACATTGACAGTCTGAGTTCAAGTACCGAATACCTGAAGCATATAAGTAAGATATTTTTTCTTCAGTATTATATTATATTCATCAAGGCACAGTACATTTTGTAATATAAAAAGAACAATACACATGTGCATGTATTTCAGACCCCCTAAAAAGTTTGATATTAGGCCATTGGTTATCCAGCAGAAGTTTTGTCAATATTGAATTAGAAACAACGGCAGTAGAATACCGGAGGAACAAGGGAAGCGATGACCACAAAAATCGAAGTTCAAAGACATAGACATGGCAAAAAATGTTTTAAATATTGCGCTTCCCGTTACCAGGGAGACAATAAATTGCCTAAGTTTTGTATACATTAATGAAATACAATAAATTCGTGTAGATGATCAATGAACAGGGCTCATACTGGCTTACATCTATCCTTCCAATCAGTGTTAATCTGTAAAACAAATCATATGGTGAAATGATGATCATTTTAAATGCATATTCATTGTATTTGAAATTAGAAAAAAAAACGTGAATAGCTTTCATTGCTAAAACATGGATTTTTGGTCTAAGCCGTTTTTGTATTACTTTTTAAAATCGCATTAAGATGTCAAAGCCAACGCTCGATTTTTAATTGGTACATCTTGGGATTGGCACTTATTTAGCTGCGCGAGAATCTTGAGTTTAAAAAGGTACATAAATGTAGATAAAGTTTGTTGCAGCATATGCTTTCGGACTTTTGTTGTCACTTTTAATTATTTGACATTCAAAGCTTTGTTGCCAAGTCGTGTTTTTTAAATGCGTGTGTACGTAAACTTTGGCATTGAAACTAGTGAATATGCTTTTTCGGCCATTTTGCCAAAATATCTATGACAAGTTGTTTAATATCTCAACTCGGCTTGGAAACCGCTGGATTATCTCCTACGTCAATTAAACATGATTCGTCTGATGTTCATCAAATATCCTTCCAAAGTTTAACCTTGTACGGTACTTGATCTGCAACTGTTTTTGGTAAGAATAACTATTTTATCAAAATTTTGGTTATCAAAGTTCAGTGGAAATTCAGGCACCCGTATTTGATCCCACATTCAAGTATGCAAATAAGCATAAATACACAAATTTCTCGATATGTTGAAAAAGTATTTCATGATTTGTTTGAAACGTTCATATGATTGTTCTCCGAAATGGCCATGCACTTAAATGTCTCTAGCCATGTTATGAATTTACTGTTAAATAATACTCATCTCTTATGGCTATAGGTCGAAATTTTATCAGTTTTTAAACCCATTTCGTAGTAATGTAGGTATCTAGAAACACAAAGTCATTGACAAGTATCTAGAAAATTACGAGTATCCATAGTTTAACATAGTGACCATAATAGGAAATGCATTAAAAGACCTTCTCCTATGCAACTACAAAGCCAATTGGAACCAAACTTGGTCACAATAGTCCTTTAGCGGTCCCCTTCAAAGTTTGTAATTTTGACATTGAAACCTCATGCAAGTTGGCCGCCAGAAGGGAACATATTTCAACATAGTAACCCTTTGGGAAATGCATTCCAAGATCTCTGAAACTACCAAACAAATTTGTGCCATTCTTAGTCAAAGTACTCCTTTTGTGCCCCCCTTCAAAATTTGTGTTTCTCAATTGAACAATTTTGAATAAACTTGAGCATAAAGTCTCATGTTGTTCCCCTTTAATTTGTGTAAATTTTTATGTTCGAACCTTATCCAAGCTGAACCCCCCTCCCGTTGTGAAAATAGCTTAATTAAGGCCTCTATGGGAAATACTTTAAAAGAACTTCTCTCGAACCACTATAATATTTTTTCAATCAAATTTGATTAGTAAAGTCCTTGTGTGATCTCTCTCAAAGATTTTGTTCCTATCTAACACCAGATGTCTGCCAGAGGGGAGCATGGGGAGCATAGTTTAACATTAAACCCTAAAAAAATGCCTAAAAAGATCTCTTTTAGAATAACTTGCACAAGGTTAACCAAATTTGATTACAATATTCCTTGGGTTGTGTCCCTTTTGTTTTATGTTCCTTCTTCATCAAAGTTTGCCACCAATGTTCATCTTCTCAGAAATGTAATATCTGGATAATAATGGATGCTCTTTTTTGGAGACAATAAATAAAAGCAGTCGAAGGGTGAGCGATACAGACTCATGTGGGCCTCTAGTGTTATGTTTCTTATTGCCTCGCTTTTAGTTTTTCGATGCATATTGAATATCAAATAATGTTTTAAAAGATGTAGACAAAATCGAAACCTGTAGATACGCTTCATTTTTAACGCAAAAAACTGCAGCGAAAATTACCCAGTCTACAGTATGTCAAACACTTCTGGCTTCTATGTAAAGATAATAAATGGGCGACTGCATTAATTATCCCTGCTAAAAGCAATTATTCATTGCAGCAGATTTGCTCGCAGCAGTATATATCATGTACGTCGTTACAACCCTACGTAAAACCTACGAGGAGGCATCAACCGGTTATGTTCAGGAACCATTATACATGATTTTTTTGTTTGAACGCAGACACATAAGTATTTGTTTTGAATGCAGAAACATGAGTATTTGATTTGATATAAGATACACGGGTATTTGTTTTGAACGCAGAAACATGAGTATTTATTTTGAATGCGGAATCATGAGTACTTGATTTGAATGCAGATACATGGGCATTGTTTGAACTCAGACACATGAGTATTTGTTTCGAACGCTGACGCACTAGTATTAGTTTTGAACGCTGATAATCGAGTATCTGTTTTGAAAAAAGATACATGAGTAATAGTTTTGAAAGGCCCGTCAGTTGTCGAAATAACACAAATAATTAAATACCGATTTAGATTCTTCAGATGGTTGTACTCTTTTTCAGATTTCAATGTCGCTTTGTTCAAGCCTGCGAAGCAATCTTCAACATACAAACATTATACCGCGTCTCTTGCTGTTGATGGGGATATAAATACAATATTCCATACCAACCAAATACCACAGACGAAATACTGGAGGGTAGACCTCGAATATAATTTTGATATTGCACAGGTGGAGATAGTTAACCGACAACACTTCAGTGCGTATACAAATTTTAATTATTTTGAATCATAATTCAGTTGTTAGTACTTCGGTGCTGACCCGAAAGCCGATTCTATTTAAAACCTTACAATATCTAATTTTTGTAAATTTTGTTGAAACTAAGGAGTATCTCCCTCATGCAAAGCTCTGTCCTTAGCTGATTTTGGTTTTCTATTTAGATCATATTTGGTAATTTTTTAAACATCTTTCACATTATGGTCTTCCAAACGTTTAGATTTTATCTGCACTGAAGAGACATAAATTGTCGAAATGCGCATATGCAGAATCAAAATTCACAGTAACTTCGGTATATAGATATTTGTAACCACTGGGTCGATGCCACTGCTGGTGGACTGTTAGTCGCCGAGGGTATTCACCAGCCCAGTAGTCAGTACTTCGGTGCTGACCCGAAAACCGATTCTATTTAAAACCTTATAATATCTAATTTTTGTAAATTTTGTTGAAACTAAGGAGTATCTCCCTCATGCAAAGCTCTGTCCTCAGCTGATTTTGGTTTTCTATTTAGATCATATTTGTTAATTTGTTCTCTATCAGTTTTTAAACATCTCTCACATTATGGTCTTCCAAACGTTTAGATTTTATCTGCACTGAAGAGACATAAATTGTCGAAATGCGCATATGCAGAATCAAAATTCACAGTAACTTCGGTGTTTAGTTATTTGACATATTATCAGATGGCGTTGCATACAGAAGATCGACATCTGGTATCATTATAATGCAATTATTATAGATTATTACATGGCATTTTTCATATCACACCCTTTATCAGCCCAAGGTCGTAATATCAGCCCGAGAGCCGTCAGGCTCGAGGGATGATTTTATGACCAAGGGCTGATGAAGGATGTGATATGAAAAATGACATGTAATGATATTTTTATCATATACTTCAACTGTATTGGAAATTTTCAGATGAAAAATATCTTATAAAATGCAATATTAGTATTTTGTTATTGTTAATTATGATAAACATTGCACACAATATTTATTTGATATTGTGTGCAATGTTTAACCTTTTTAACGGAAATACACGAATTTGCGTGTGATAAAGCTTCCGAGTACTGACGGAAAGGCATGCGATAATTACCGGAACCAGTTGATAACGATGTCATATCAGCCCGCTTCGTCAATATGAGTTGAAATCATCTGGTTTTATCAAGAGGTAAAATATTCATCATATCTTAACTAAGTATATGATAATATGAAAATAACAAACAATTGTTGGTATCTCGTTCAGCTTTAGGATCTGTTTGCACCTCTCATTGTGGATCCTTTTCTGTATTGTTCTGTTACGAACATGACTTTATAATGAAAAAAACTTCAAAAACAAACCTTTTCAAGATACTGATCATGGAGAAAGTAGTCTACAAGTATTGTGTTTTATTTGTGTGTTAATTATTGCTTTAATATTGTTTAACATCTACTCAGCAATATCTCAGCTTTATCAAGACGAGAACAAATTTGTTAAATAAATAATCACTTTGCGGTAATGGAATGGGAAAATACTACAGAAAAACAGATAGGGAAAGGGGGGTTTGGTACCCATAAACCGTTTTAAGCTTATCGCTACATCTTGCTAGAGCCGGTACCGTGTCCTGCTATCCCGAGTTCCTATCGCTGTCTATGTCTGTCTTTTGTAATTCTATTGTTTTTCTTGTGGAGAATTTGGCATTTGATTGTGTTGTGGCCGATAACGCACGGACCAATCAAAAATAGTTTGTTACAAGGGTTCTTTAACGCGCAGGTACCGTGGTATTTCTTCAAACACGTGGACCTGACTTTGCATCCGATCCGAAAAATGAGTTTTGTATCTATTCATTTAATACAACACGGACCTTCAGTTTTGGAGGGGTTGTATTGCGCAGCCTTGAATACTGGATCCAATGTCTATACCCCTTGGATCCCTCGGGGTTTTTATAATACTTTAGGGAACCGGGATAGAAAAAGAGGAGGTTTGGGTTCCTATAAATTGATTTATTCTTCTGGCTACGCTAGTCCTGGTACATTAAGAAAGTTCGGATATCCCGACTTCCTATCGTTGTTTACGTTTGTCTTTGTCTTTTGTCTTTTAATTTGAGTTGTGAAATAAAATTCAAAATTTCGGCCATTGTTGGTGTTTCCTGTTCTTTTCATCGCAACCGTATATAAAGGTCAGTCATCAACATCCAATTTAGTAATTAAACTAGAGGCTCTAAAGAGCCTGTATAGCTCACCTGATCCATGACTGGCATAAACTGCAGCCCAAAGTAACCCAATGTTAAAGTGGCTCATTTTCTAGAAGTTTCAAAGGAGAAAATCTTTGATTGTTTTTTCCACATAGGGTCCAATGTTAAACAATGGTCCCCGCTGGCGGCCATCTTGGAATACATGCAGACTTACCAGACACATTCATCGATAGGTACCGACTATGGACAGTTGTCACCAAGTATGGTTCCAATTGGGCAAGTAGATTCAGCAGTTTCAACGGTAATTAAAAGCCCACTATCTATTACAACCCATTTCAGACCATCATTGAAAAAAACAATTTGGGCAGGGGTTCACCTTATAATTCAGATAATGCATATTGCTGAAATCAAAACATTCCAAGTCCCCCTTTCCATAAAAAAAAATTTGGCAGGGGTTCCCCTTTATAATCTAGTTTAAATATATTTCTTATATTGTGAAGAGAACTATGAAGCACAACACGACAGTCAAGCTTACATTGTAAGTTATACATTTGAACTTCAGTCTCTCAAACTTTGGTAGCTGGAACACCACCAATATCTCGAACTGTATTAAGTCTGATCATGTTTTACTATATTTCTTTTTACTATATTCTTCTTTTTCAAAATGACAATTTTCAACATCAGTTTGAAGTCACAACATCAATATCTATTTGGAAACCAAATTTCATTAAAATTGGACAATGTTGAATTTTCCCGCCTTTTTGGCGGCCATTTTGAAAATGGCGTTCAACGAACAATTTTCAACATCAGTTTTTGAAGTCGCAACATCAATATCTATTTGGAAACCAAATTTCATTGAAATCGGACAATGTTGAATTTTCCGGCCTTTTTATGGCGGCCATTTTGAGAATGGCATTCAACGAACAATTTTTAACACCGGTTTTGAAATTGCGACATCAATACCTGTTTGGAAACCAAATTTCATTGAAATCGGACAACGTTGATTTTTCCCGCCGTTTTTGACGGCCATTTGAAAAGGGCGGTCAACAAACAATTTTTAACACTGGTTTTGAAGTCGCAACATCAATATCTATTTAGAAACCAAATCTAATTGAAATTGAACAATGTTGAATTTTCCCGCCTTTTTTGGCGACCATTTTGAAAATGGCGGTTAACGATCGATTTTCAACACCACGTTTGAAGTCACCACAGCATGGCAAACATTTTATCAATTTACACTTAACCTTCATCTTCTATATTTTTGGAAATAAAAGACGAAAAATATGAAAATTTTGAAAATTCTGTGAAAAAGGGCAATAACTCCTACAACGGTTTTGTGATTTTCTCCAAAATTTCAGGGTTGGTAGATCTTGATATGCTGAACATTTTTACAATTTAAACTTGACCTCTATCTGCTATAGTTTCTTTGACAAAAAAATAAAAAAAATATTAAAATTTTGAAAAATTTCCGGAAAAGGGGCAATAACTCCAAAACTGGTGATCAGATTTTCTTCAAAGTTGCAGGGCGGGTAGATCTTTCCATGCCTTTCATTTTTACCCCATGTCAGATTTTTGATATCTGTAACGGTTTTCGAGTTATTTGCCAAAAAACATCAATTTACCCCTATGTGCTATTTTTAGTAACGGCAGCCATGTTGTTTGGTCCTCGGACTCATCGGATACAATTTTGAAAGAGGATACCCTGGTGATGATTCAGGCCAAGTTTGGTTAAAATTGGTTCAGTGGTTTCAGAGGAGATGATTTTTGAAAACGTTTACGACGGACGGATGGATGGACGACGGACGCCAAGTGATGGCAATCGCTCACATGACCCTTCGGGTCAGGTGAGCTAAAAATATTTTTCCTCTCCATACACACGCAATTATTTCAATTTTAAGTACATAATCTCAATCCTCCAGTAGTATCAAACAATTAATATGTTTCCTTAGCTTTTAATTTCCTTTCGAATACAGCATCAGATATATTTTAGTCCGTAAATCGATGATAAATTCAGACCTCGTAATTTAAATTCGTGTTGGGTGTGAATTACCGTGATTTTGAATTTATGATTTTATAATTCCCCCCTTTCCTCGTTTTTTTCGGTATTCGTTTGCCGATGTATTAAAATCTATTAACGTATACAGACGGATAATAGATGACCATTTTCTACAGTCTACTGTCAAATAGTCACTGTGGATTAAGTCTAGATCAATGTATAAGTTAGGGAAAACATACATTGTTAGTTTTTTGTGATATAAGACTTCTGAAGTTGTCCCTCGGCTATTTGCTTTAATATTATTTGCTGCCGATATATAGTTATCAAACAAAAGTATTACATGACGTAGAGGATTTTCAAGTTTAATATACTGACAAAAATTTAACAAAACAATAAGAAACTTGAAGAAATGCAATCATTTTTGTCAAACTCATTAGTTCCTCTGATAAAAAGTAACAGACAATGGGATCATATTGAATGATGTTGTGTTTTTTCCTTTCCGAACAACTATAATTAAAGTTCATCTCGGCATCTCTGTAAAATTATATCTCAGAGTAACCCCCGGCATCTGAATCGGTTTCAGGGCTCTGCTTTGTCTACAGAACTGCCGGATGCATGGTGCATCCCCCGTTCTTTGTGAATATCTTGTGTTTGCTTGGTGGTCCGGCAACGATCCATTGTAAACCGATTGTTTAGAGAATTCAAGTGTTTCATAAAGTATAATAATCCCAATATAGTTTTTGATTTATTTTCTCCTCTCGACTGTCCCCTTCCCAGAACAATCGGAAGCCGCGGTTGTTGGTTCCTCTTTTGTATATCATTTTTCTTAATATTTGAATTTCTAACTTGTCGTCCATATTTAGCAGAATTATTTTCATCAAATCAATCAATCTTATTTATAGGTCTAAATGTATTCTTTGCAATTAATGACGCTTTTACAATCCAACATATTAAATCAAAATGATTGACATGCTGGCCATATAATGTGTTAAAGCGATCAATTATATCAAAGTTGCTGAGAGCCAGGGTAAACTTTTGTCATCACTAGGCATCCGTCCGTTTAGATTCAAATATATCCAAAACCTATTTTACTTTCAAAACGGAACTAGAATCACCATTATAGTTGCAAAACATTTTTCATAGTTGTGTCCAGCTGGGCTTCAACCTTTAGTAGATTCCTTACACAAGGAAACACGTTGTAACAATGAACCGTAAGGGAAAAAAGCTGTTCGGAGATCTTTCCAGAAAAAAAATTGGTGTGGCTAACAATTACTAGCCATGTAGTTATATAAACTCCTTGTAAATTTGTTCGATACAAGAACCGATCCGCTTTAATTTCTTACAGATTTCTTTGTTTTTCTCTTGGCAAGGGAAATTTACTGCCCCGATCGTTTAATCTACCTCAACGTCTTCTCATAAAATGAAAATGTTTAATGTTGTATACAACTGTGTTGAGAAAGGCCATGCTCAATATATTATGAAAATGACTAATTCCCTACCCATTTTTCCCATTTCAAGCGGAAATTTAACCTTCTATCTCAATTTTTACGAAATTACTACTTTTTTTCATGTCGGGATATTGCTTGATCGACAATTTACTTTGATTAATCGATCAATCAGATCAAAAAGATTTCAGTTAAGTAGCACTTCACGCGAGATTGATTGATTGAATATTTTTTAACTCAGGAATATTTCAGCTTTCTCAAAACGAGAACAAGTATGTCAGTGTTACTTTAGGGTATGGGAAGGGTCACTAAAAACCTTGTTACAATGGTTCTTTAACGTCCTCGTTCAAGATGTAAAGAAACTTGGAATTAATTCCCTACATTTGACGTTATTATCTTGGTTTCTGATACGATCAGTTGGAAACCATTGTCCATCAAAATGTTCTTTGATTGTGTCAGACAGTGCTTAACTGGCCTTTAATTTCCAAAGGGGAAAGAATTTTGACATTGATCCCTGTTGGAAAGCCATTCAAAATCCCTGAAACAATCACTTGCAGATGTGTTATGATCTTGTTTGACAATTTAATCTCATCACTATCTTGACAGGCTTAATACAATTTTGTTGAGACAGTGTAAAATTTTAAGTTGGTCTAAAACATAATTGATTTAAAGGACGATCAAGACGTGTTCAGTAAAGATCAAATCAGATCCACTTGTTAGTTGCGTGTAGGAACGATCAAAAAAGAGTTCAGTTTGGTAAGATCAAACAAGATCTCAATTTGATCTTGTTTCATCGCGACAAACTTAACACATCTTAATCGCCATTGAACGCAGTTATCTTGTTTGATCTTGTTAAAAACGAACTGGTCTTGACCGTCCTTGAAAGGAATTATCTTGAAATACGACTGAATACCTTACACTGTCTTAACAAGATAATAGCAAAATGGCCAAACAAGATCATGCCACAACTGCTAGTGAATTTGTCTTTCAAATAAGGTATCCGTCAGGTCAAAATTTTATGAAGGGTGGTCTTCTTCATCAAAGGTGGCCTAAATTCCATATATCAACAAGATGACCGCCCGCAAGGAACTATGAAAACATAGACCTTGTAATATTTATTATACACCCCGGGGGTATATAGAAATCATCCTCTCTGTCTGTTTGTCCGTCTGTGCACACTTCTTGTAAGGGAAACTCCTCTTAAACAACTTGAAGGATTTTGATGAAACTTTACAAAAAGAAAAGACACTATATGGAGATGTGCATGAAGGAATATAATTATTGTCCGAAATCAGGAAGGAGAATAATTTGACTTTTACTTTTCATTGATTCCCTATGCATGGGTTACCTCGTAAGCACAACTCCTCTTAAGCCACTTTAAGGATTTTGATGGAACTTTAAACAAAGGAAGGACACTTTATGGACATGTGCATGAGGGAATATAATCATTGTCCGAAACCAAGTGATAGTTTGACTGGGACTTTCGTTGATTCCTTTTGCAATGATTTTTGGACTTGGACAATTTTTCAAAGAACAATTCAAGGCATAGATATTGTGAAATCAAACTGGAGGAGATAAACACTCTTTTCATTATATTCCTCTTTAAAAGTGTTGTGATGAAATTTCTCTAACACTTATGATTTTGTGTAAAATGTAAAAAAGGGTGAATTTTGTTTTTGTCTGTTTTTGACAGAGTATTTTCATGGCAACCTTATGAAAAGTTATTTCTTGAAAATTATATCATTGTATCCTCATTTGCATTGTGTTGATATTGTATTGTTTCCACACCTTTATCATGTTTGTTGTGTCCACACCCAACTAAAATTGCAATTACCATTTAGATTCAGGGTTCAATGAGCGGAGGTATATTTGGTTGCCATACGGCGACAGCTCTTGTTTTAATTGGATTTTGTTGTTTTACCATGATCGGTGTGAGGGATACGAGGTGTTGTTTGTTTCCCCTTCAATGAAATATTATGAATAGGTTTTACAGGATTCATTGCTCTATTTCTTATTTTTCTATTATGCTATTTGTTCCCATTCCTTTAGCCATTAACAACTGATACCAAGATTAAGCTGAAATATTGATAAGTTAGCGCTTAAGGATAGTCACTTATCAAGTTTATTATATCAAGGATTTAAAAATATTTCTATTTATTAGAATATGGACCATACATCATTTAAAGCCAAAGATATTATTAGGTCAGTGTGTCCATTTTTGAGATTTTAACGCCTAAAATTTTGGCGGGAAACCGAACTTCTCTAGACTTTTCATTCACTTTACATTAATGCAATCAACCTTCGAAATGCAATGAAGGAATATCAAGAATTTCATCAAATTTCGTCAAAAGTCTATTGAAGATGTACACAATCATATTTTGAAAAGAAAAGTGGGGGTCAGTGGGCAAAATTTTCTAATGCATCAACATGGATAAAATAAGAGAATTCCGAAAGTCAGAGACAGTTTCAAAAACCCGAGGAGTGACCTTCCTTAACAAAAATCCTTTTTTTTTCGTTTCAGGTTACAGATTCGCAAATGCAGAAATTTCAGTTGGACAAACCGAAAACAACATGACTGTTATTGGGACTTTCAAAGGACCCGGATCAGCACTCCAAATCGTTACATATAAATTAGATCCACCTGTAAAATCTCGTTTTGTGAAGGTAGAGCTCACAAGAAATGATTATTTCCATCTTGCTGAGATTAGAGTGTTTCTTACAAATTAGAACATGAGCAAAGCTTTCTTTTTTATTTTGTAAAGGAGAAATGTAATCTTTTGTGTGTTTTTGTTTATTTTTCATATTTAATCATATCTTGTGAAATTATTATCGGGAACGATGTTTATTTCAACTATTGTTTTTTTTCATTTTGAAGAGTCTTAGGGATGGCTGTCAACTAACATTTTATGTGCGTTTATTTTTCACATTTCGATAAGCCTCTTGGATTCTACAACAAGGAGCTGAATCAAACCGTACCAAAATGAAAAAAAGATTGTTCAAAAATGAAAAAAAGTTAACAAAAATATGGCGCTGATCAGAGAAAAGATATAATAAAATGAATATTGTTGTCTGTTAATCGCTAAATCAATAATAGCAGTAATAAATTTAAGTTATTTTTTAAGTTAATTTTTGCCACTTGCCTGGTTACATTCTAAAATGAATTAACAGCGGTCATGCTGAATATGAAAAGGGCATGGTAATAGAAAACGTAAGAGGCGTTGTTTCATTTTTATCTCAATCGGATACTACTTTCAATTTTAATTATCATAGTAGAATTCGAGTTCACCGGTGTAACGCCAAGATGGAGGACAAAGTCATTTGTAACGGGTTCCCTTTTACTGTACCACTTGACAAAATCGGCATACATATCTTCACTATCTTACCAAAACAGAAGCTCTCAACCAGCGACAGGTCTCGACATATGACAAAATATCCCAGCTTATCAAGGTTGTGGACATTGATATGTTACGCGCTTGAATCGCTCCCATCTCGGCGCGAACAATGCTCTGTCAATAGCATCCTATTATCCTAACATGTTCTTTTTACTGAATCCTCTTTTTAATTAATGAAATGAGTGAAATTTTACCAAGATATATCAAAGTGCATTTATTACTGCCCCCGGAAGAAAAGTTTGATTTCTTCGACACTTCTAAAGTGATTTGCAAAACAACGGCAGTAGAATACCGAAGGAACAAAGCACAGAGTACACAAATCATAGTCCAGAGACAAGGCAAAAGCAAGAACACCAAAAGACGGAAGACCAAAGACACCACATGCCCACAAAACACACGAACATTACATATACAACACAAAAAACTAAAGCACTAACAGTGTGAACTCTCAATAAACAAGAATGACATCAGGTGCCCCGGAAGGGTAAGCATGTCCTGCTCTGTGCACAGCACCCGTCACACTGTCAGTGGGTCAATCCAGGGTAAAGTCAAAACCGGTAATGTCAAATCAGGGAAGACGCGAATCTAGCTGAAAATGTCAGTTTTTACTTGTGACACTGACATTTCATATCTTTATATGATGTCGTGGTGACGGCCATAGAATTTCTGAAAGGACGAAAGTAACAAAGGCTGAACATATCCTTGACTCTGGGGTTTTTGTGACAGTGCTTCTGCTCTTTCCAAAAAGTCACTGTATGTACTGCAGGCTCTACAGTAACGAGTGAAATATATACTCCATATGCTGGGGATGCAGGTATATTGCAAAACCAGGAATTTTCAATACTTGTATATTGGAAGGAATAGCATTCTTTGATTTTTAAAACATGTCTAGAAATATACGTGATGGCGAAAAAAAAACTTGCCTTGCACTTGTTTGTAAATATTCCGTGACAGATGCCCTCAACCGAAATTTGCAGATACCGTTTTGCTGTCTCTACATTTTGTTGAGACCATTGGGTTTATCAGCCGTGAAAATATGCTCCTGCCGTCGTTGAAATACCAATGTCAGTGCATTTTAAAATTTTACTGTTTTAAACTAAGCCGTTTATTGTTTTCAAGCTAAACCGTTTCCAGAATTTGTTCAATCAACAGCGATTTCTGATCTACACAGTTAACTTTTATGGTAAAAACTTATCAATTATCGCAAGTCTACACCGTGAATACAAACAAATACAAGGTCCCTCCAAACTCATCAAAATGATCATTCTGGACCATATTTTTTGGTACTTCAAATGAAAGACCAATACCAAATTACCATATATCCATGCAATTATCCCGACAAAATATTCAGTGAAGAAATATGTGGAAAATAGAGTCGATCTTACGCTTCAAATACGTGTTGGTATGTAAGGCCGTTTTCTGACAGGTTTTCTCCAAAGTAAATGATATCTGTTGGACACAAGAGTGAAACAGTTATAAACTTTGATGATATACAAGTAAGTATTAACATACGGATAGGAAATTCAGTTAACCATTTTTGTTTACGAGGTAAAGATAAATGACCCTACCCGTTACAAATGACCTTGTCCTCCATCTTGGTTCCGGTACACTGGTAAACTCGAATTCTACACCGATCGGGTTCACAACAGTGAATACTGGTTCTAACGATGTTGAGACTGTTTCCTCTAAAACACTTTCATTAATGAACGAATAAATTAATAAATATATGAATTACTAACTATTATTTAAAGTCCCAATCATTAGTTATTAATGCTAGAATATATGCCCTCTACGGCTTTCTGAGTATAACAAGTTTGATAAATAACAAAATACCGAGGTTACTGTTAATTTAGATTCTGCATATGCGCATTTCGACAACTTATGTCTCTTCAGTGCAGATCTCGAAATATTGTAAAATCTGATAGAGAACAAATTACCAATACGGTCTAAATGGTAAAGCCAAAACCAGCTAATCGACAGAGCTTTGCGAAAGGGAGATACTCCTTAGTTTTGAATCATGACATTAGAAGGAGATATTCCTTAGTTTTAAATAATGACAGTGACTTATTACAAAGTCATTTATTGTATTTTAGTTTTTTTAAATATATGTATTTTTATGAGAAAAACGAATAAATCAATTGGGCAAAAATTGATAGCTTGCAATTTAATTTTGCAATTACTAATAGGGAACCCCAATTTAGATAAGAAATGGTGTCACAAATAACAAAGAGTTTCGTCTTTTGCTTATAAGAATGAGTACACTTTGAGTATGATAAAAACTTGTGGATAAAGAAAATTTTGCTTAAAACAAAAGAGTTTGTCACTCTTGCATAGCTCTGTTCTTAGCAGTTTTTGGCTTGCCATATAGATTTTCTTGTTAATTTGTGCTCTATGAGATTTTACTAATATTTGGTTTGTGGTCTTCCAAATGTTGTGATTTGATCTGCACTGAAGAGACACAAGTTGTCGAATCGGCCACAAACATAAAGTAAGTTTTACCGTAACTTCGGTATTTTGTAACTTAAAAACAAATGAAGTGACGTTTATAACACCATAACAGGAATAATTGCCCTTAAATACTCATCTGTCCTCTTGTTTGCTGTTCATAATGGTAAAACTCCACAGACAACTCTGAAGAAATTTAATACATGACAGGACTTTTAATTTAATCAAAAAAGTACTCCGATGAAAATTTGAATGTTTTTCACTATATTTCTCACTGTATCTTAACTAGAAGCTCACATTAGCCTGTATCGCTCACCTGGTGACTGGTTTTATTCATTGTCACCAAGAGACCATCCATTAATGGCATTATTGTCCATACTATACATCAGTTCACCAGATGTTACAGTTTCTGATATACATACTTAAGTCACAAGCTTTGAAGGAAACCACCCAAGGACTATTGTGACCAAGTTTGGTTCCCATTGGCTCTGTAGTTTCAGAGAAGATCTTTGAATGCATTTCACATAGGGTCACTATGTTACACTATGTTTCCCCCTGGCGGCCATCTCGGATGAGGTATGAAGATATTTTTTTTTAAAAATCACCAACTTTAAAGGCCACCACCAATGGTGTATTGTAACCAAGTTTGGTTCCAATTTGCTCAGTAGTTTCAAAGAACTTTAAATGCATATCAGATAGGGTCCTTATGTTAAACTATGATCCTTGCTGGCGGCCATCTTGGATGATGTACCAACATAAAAATCATAAACTTTGGAGTGGATCACCATTGGACTATTGTGACAAAGTTTGGTTCCAGTTGGCTCATTAGTTTCAGAGAAGAAGATCTTTGAATGCATTTCACATAGGGTCCTTATGTTAAATTATGTTCTTCGCTGGCGGCCATCTTGGATGAGGTATGAACATAAAAATCACCAACTTTGAAGGGGACCACTAATGGACTATTGTGACCAAGTTTGGTTCCAATTGGCTGGGTAATTTTAGAGAAGATGTTTGAATGCATTTCACATAGGGTCCATATGTTAAACTATTTTCTTCGCTGGCGGCCATCTTGGATGAGGTATGAACATAAAAATCACCAACTTTGAAGGGGACCACTAATGGACTATTGTGACCAAGTTTGGTTCCAATTGGCTGGGTAATTTTAGAGAAGATGTTTGAATGCATTT
>MJUU01000301.1:36719-49059 GCA_002080025.1 Modiolus philippinarum | reverse complement strand
AAAAAAAAAAAAAAAAAAAAAAAAAAAAAAAACGGAAATTTTGCGGAAAAAGGGCAATAACTGCAAGGCCGATGATCGGATATTCTCCAAAATTGCAGGGTGAGTAGATCTCATCATGCTGATCATTTTTACTCCATGTCAGATTTTTGATATTTAACGGTTTTTGAGTTATTTGCAAAAAACAGAAATTTACCCCTTTGTTCTATTTTTAGTAACAGCGGCCATGTTGTTTGGTCAACGGCCATAAAAATCACAAACTTTAAAGTGCATACCCTGGTAATGATTCAGGCCAAGTTTGGTAAATATTGGCCCAGTAGTTTCAGAGGAGAAGATCTTTGAATAAAAGTTAACGGACGGACGACGGACGCCGAGTGATGGCAAAAGCTCACATGGCCTTTGACCAGGTGAGCTAAAAAACTTAATACTAGCCTCATGAAACTTCATAGAAAAGGTGCGTGTCATGTAAGAAGGGAGTCTACAGCATTGGAAATTTCAAAATTACTACTGTTGTCATGGAAACCAAACTAAAAAATTGAAATTTTGAGAAAATAGTAGTTTATGTAGATGATTATATTTTAATTGCAGCAGTTTCTAAGGGGACATTTTTAGAAGGGAGTCTGAAATTTGATGTAAGAGGTAAAAGAGCATTTGGTTGCTATGGAAACAAACACAGAAACTATTTTCTTTTTTGAAAAATAAATGGATTTTCTCATCAAAGAAGGAATTTTGAGAAAAGCATGTAATATGCTGTTTGTTATGCTTTGATTGCAGCAGTATGTATTACCTAGATTACAAGGGTTTCCCCCTGCCCCAAATTTGTATTAAGAAAGAAGTCTTGAGGTGCATAGTAATGAACAGTGAAGCATTTGGTTGCAATGGAAGCCAAGCCAGAAATCTTCAATTTTGAGAAAAACATGTTTTTGTATTTTTATTACAGCTATATGTAATACTTAGGTAAAAATGTTTTTAAATGAGATATAAAATATGCTAATGGATAATGGAGCATTTGGTCGCCATGGAAACTAAGCCAGGAACCTATAATTTTGAGAAACATATATTTTTTTGTATTTTTATTTAAGATAATAGATAATAAGGGAACCCCTGCCTAATTTTCTTTTGAAACTAGGTATAAAATTGGTTGTAATGGACAATGGAACATTTGGTTGCCATGGAAACAAAGCGAAAACCCTAAAATTTTGAGAAACTTGTTTTTGTATTTTTATTTCAGCTATTTGTATTATTTAGTTGATAAGGGGAACCCCTGCCCTATTTTGTTTTTGAAAAGAGGTATAAAATTCGTGGTAATGGATACTCAAGCATTTGGATGCCATGAAAACTAATTCAAAAACCTATAATTTTTTTTTTTAGAAAAAGCGTGTTTTTGTATTTTTATTACAGTTATGTATTACTTAGGTATTACGGATACCCCTGCCCATTTTTTTAAAGAGGTATTTTTATCAGTCTATCCTTTTTATACTGAAAATGTCTGAATTGCGTTATAATTGACTGTGCCGTGTTGATGCAACGCTAATCAGTTTTTTCAGCAAAAGTTTTCAAATAGAAAAGTCTGTCCAGTGCTATGCAAATGCATTTCAGTTATACGCAGTGTATATCTTTGCTGTAAATGACTTATCTGTGCTGTTAAATTACAAAAACAGGATAACAGCAAACACCTACAATGGCCAGGAACTTCAATCACATGCCTCAATTTACATGCAAACTGCATCAGAAAAACAATAATGAAAACAAGAGACAAACATAAATAACGATAGGAACTCAGGATAGCCGAACTTGGTACCGGCACTAGCAAAATCAAGTGGTAGGGTTAAACCGGTTAATGGGTACCAAAACCTCCCCTTTCTCTATCCCGTGGCCCTATAGTATAAAAAAAACAAGCGAATAAAACCCAATACAGGTAAACTACTAACTCAATGACCACTATCTTGGAACAGTAAAAGCATATAACAAAACGTAATTTTGAAAAAAGGGTCAAAGAGTGCTCGCCGCTAAACTACCGGCTGGCTCAAGGAATCTAGTCTGCTGGTAAAACACTGTCGCTCTACGGAAGAAAAATCAAAAGTCTGTCTTCTGTTGCTTAAATGCTGGTCAAACATTCTCAATGATACCTCGGTCGACTTCAAAGGAACAACGCACATAGAGGTTCCTGCGTGGAAATCTCTCTTATGTTAAGTATCATTTTGTGAAGCGGTTCTGAAGAAGTTCAAATTGTATTGGAAATATTGACGACTAAGGACAATACACGACCAATAAAAAGTGATGGCATGAGTTCACCTGGACCAGCTTCACTCCAGGTGAACATAAAAAGTGCGTGAACAATTTCATGAAGCTTTTCCATCATTTTTACGTTAGGATTCTACATGCATAGTAGTTTCTGAATTTCTGCAAGATAAAAGATGACCATAGTCTACTAGCCATGTTGTAATGCTTTAGTGTTAGTGTGAAATGGCACATTAACACTTATGAAAATGCTTTACAAGACAAGACATGTTTATTCTGATAACTAACGTTACAGAAGAAACAGAAAAATATGACAGTAACCCTAAGTCACATTTATAGTGAAAGAAGAAGCTAATTGGAAATTCATACATGTACCGGAATAATATTTTAGTTGATAGCTAAAACAATTAGTTCAAATGAGCTGCTGAAATTGGATATTTATCTTGCATTCTTATTTTCTAAAAGCGGAAGGCTTATATTCTTTGCTCTTTGAGGTTGCTCCTGTCGGTCTATCTTTGAGACTTGGCATTTTTCAAATTTTCATCAAGTGTTTGAGAACTGTTAACGAAACGTGGCGTGCCTTTGTAGCGGCGAAATGTATCATTTTATGTATTATTTGGCCCGTTAGAGGTTAAATGGCTTTACTTTAATACGTGTGCACTAAATTAAAAAAAAACTGACCCTGTATTACAAGTAGCGTAAGAATATGTAAATTTTAGAGACAAGTTACAGTTAATGTAGAAAGGATACAATTCTCCCCGTAATTCCAATTATCGTCGTTTTTTAACAATGGCAGTGTTAGTTAAGCAATCTGTTGTCTGTTGAAAGAACTGGCTTTTGCTTGTAAAGTATAGCTAGTTAAGCTCTAAAACAACAGGGTCTCATGTTACCTAGAGATTTCACCAGAAATTCAAAGTGCTGTTTTCAGAGGGCGCCATAATTGCCTTCAGAAAAGAAAATTGAATTATCCAAGTAAATGGATGAACTTCTACATCTACACTGTAATTGGTACCAAGTATGAACCATCATTCCCGTGCTGCTGGACATTCCATAAAATACATCATAGCATGAACCTGTCCAACCACATCATCAATTACCATCATAAACTTAATGAACGATTTCACGTCACAATTGAAACCCTACAAGATGTACTTTTTATGACTTTCACCGCTGCATTTTACGGAAGAAATAGGTTCTTACATTACATAAATGTAGACCAAATATAGAGAACGGGATATTTTTCCACTAATATGAGAAATTTCACGGCATGTACCCTCGTTTCATTCTGGAAAGAAAGAATTTCTACCACTCCAGACAGATCTCCAATATTCGCTTAAAATCAAAGTCCATTAAACTTATCACTGATGAAAACGATGCGCAACACTCCAAAAAGACGATATTTCTTAAATTGAAGAAAGATATCCCGTTTTTCTATTAGATAGGACCAAGCTTCCAAGTATCTCTATTGTTCAATGGACCCTACACTCATTTATAGTGTTTTGGCAGCTTTGTAACAATTTCTAGGAATGTTTCTCTTTATGGTTGGAATTAAAAGTTAATCTAGGTCTGCTTTCATCAGGGGTCCCCTAGGTATCTTTAAAAATATGTCTTTATTATTTGACTTCTGCTGAAGTAAAAAATTCGTATAAAATTCTTTGCTCTTTTGTATACTGAATTATAGATTCTTTCTGGTCAAAATCTGTATTGTCTTATTGCAATAAATAAGATAAAATGTCAATGTTTCAAACCCGATTTTTTCTTGTCCAAATCTGTATCATCTAACTGCAATAGATGTCGATGTTTCAAAACGATCTTTATTGATAAATTGTACATTGGCAGTTGCGTTAGAAAGTTTGACCTGTCTTGAATTAATATATCAGACATACTACGATTAATTTCACATTTTACGTAGCCTCTATTAATTAAACTAACCTTGAACGTGTTGAATATTTTGTTAGGGTCTTTTATATTATTATCGTTTTGTTTCTCCTCTAATGAAACCTGCAAAAACGTAGTTGCTTTTAACAAGTTTATCAATTTTAATACAGAATAGATTTTTATGCCCCCAGATCGAGGATCGGGGGCATATTGTTTTTGCCCTGTCTGTCTGTCTCTTTGTCTGTTTGTCTGTGCGTCCGAAACTTTAACCTTGGCTATAACTTTTGAACTATATAAGGTAGACTTTTGATACTTGGCAAGTGTATAGGTCTAGTCAAGAGGAACATAAATATGCAAAAAAAAATTAGGTCAAAGGTCAAGGTCATAGGGGTCAAAAAGGGGTAAAATCGGAATCTGGGGGCATATGTAGCGTTTCACAAACAAATCTTGTTTCAAATCGGGAATCCCATCCTCTTTTAAATATATGTAATTCGAATTGTGCGTAATTATGAAATATTGTTATAATTTTTCCGAGAGCATCGTCTCTTTATCGGAGTTGAAAATTCGGTCTTTAGAGAGACACATATGCCATTTCTCGGACGTTGTTTACTAATTCACTATTCGGTATGATTATAATCGGCATTCGGTATAGAATTTATCTCTTTTGCTAGTAAAACGCACTGCTTGGCTTTTAATACTTTTTGCTCTACTTTTACGGAAGCCGTGCAGAAATTCTGTAATTCGAATGAAACGTCTTGCATTTTGTTAAATGTTAAGACTAATACAGAACAATTCTACATGCCCGTACGAGGAGTCACGTGATAGCGGGCGTTATCTAGATACACGTGGCTAGATCAAATTGTATTAATGGACATGTATTATATAATTAAAGTTGAGGATTTGCTTCGAAACTATTTCAAAGTATTATTAAAACTTTCGGGTTATTTTAGGAAAGAGTTATGCGGAATTAAATTTCTGTTCCGAAGTTGTTGTGTAGTATTCTTAATAATTTTTCACTCTTGTATCCACACATAATTTCTCTTGTCGGGTTTCCTATTTCTTTGATATGACAGACTAGTTTCTACACTTTCCAGATCGTCTTTGTATTTTATTGTCAAACCATTGTTTGTTTCTGGCTTCGCTTTTTAAAGCCATATTCAATTTTTCATAAAACATGATTTCATATTCTAATGATTAATATTTATTTGGATGCCCTATGCGGAAGCCGAAAACTTTAAATCAGCTTTGAGTCTCAATCAAACAGGAAATACGGATCAACGCCATGAAAGCATGATTCTCGGGAAAGTGCTAGTGGGACAGCCATCCCGAAGATCAAAGTTTTTTTTGTAAAAAATAGCACCAAACTTCCACATATCCCTATTTCTCGATGGATCCTACACTAGTTTATAGTGTATCGGCAGCTTTGTAATACATTTTAAGATGTTTCTCTTTGTAGTCGGAATTGAAAGTTAATGTAGGTCTGCTCTCATCAGGGGTCCCTTAGGTAACTTTTAAGTATGTCTTTATTATTTGACTTTGGCTGAAGTCAAAAATTCGTATAATTTTCTTTGTTCTTTTATATGCTTAAGAGTTGTTTTGTGGAAATTTGTAGTGTCCAATTGCAATACTGTGAAAATACTATTGTTCAAGGGGGTTTTAATTTTCGTGGTTCGCTAAAACCACGAAATTAAGTTCCCAGTGAAATGCATATTTTGTTTAGAGTTTGAATGTTTTGACTTTGAAACCACAAATTTAAAAACACACGAAACAGTGATATTGTTGAAACCACGGAATTTGTTTTTCTTGTCCAAATCTGTCTCATCTAATTGCAGTAGATGTTAATGTTTCAAATGACTAAATACCGAAGTTCCTGTGAATTAAAATTCTGCAAATGCTCATTTCGACAACTTATGTCTCTTCAGTGCAGATATAATCTAAACGTTTGGAAGACCATATACTCAAATATATTCAAAAACTGATAGAGAACAAATAACCAGTATGATCTAAATGTAAAGTCAAAATCAGCTAAGGACAGAGCTTTGCATGAGGGAGATGCTCCTTAGTTTTTAACAAAGTTTACAAAAATTAGATATTGTAAGGTTCCAAATAGAATCGGTTTTCGGGTCAACACCGAAGTACTGACTACTGGGCTGGTGAATACCCTCGGGGACTAACAGTCCACCAGCAGTGGCATCGACCCAGTGGTAACAAATGACTAAATACCGAAGTTCCTGTGAATTTAAATTCTGCAAATGCGCATTTCGACAACTTATGTCCCTTCAGTGCAGATAAAATCTAAACGTTTGGAAGACCATAAACTCAAAGATGTTTAAAAACTGACAGAGAACAAATAACCAAAACGATCTTTCTTTTTACATTGGCAGTTGCGTAAGAAAGTTTGTCCTGTCTTGAACTAATATATCAGACAAACTGCGATTAGTTTCACATTTCTAAGTAGCTTCGATTAATTAAATAAACCTTGAACGTGTTGAATATTTCGTTGTTTTTTTTAATAAAATAGCACCAAGCTTCAACGAAAACCTGATCAATGGACCCTACACTAATTTAAAGTGTTTTGGCAACTTTGTAACAGTTCCGAAAAACTGAACATGAGTGTAGGGTTCATCAAACAATAGGGATTTGTCGAAGCTTGGTGTAATATATAATGAAAAAATATTAATTCCGCATAATTATTTCTTAAAATTAACAGAGAGTTTTAATAATACTTTAAATTAGTTTCGAAGCAAACCCCCCAACTTCAATTATATAATACACGTCTATTAATATAATTTGATCTAACCACGTGTATCTAAATAACGCCCACTGCCACGTGACTTCTCGTACAAACATGTAGAATTGTTCTGTATTAGTCTATCATTTAACATCATTCGAATTTCAGAAAAAGTCCGCACGGCTTCCGTAAAAATAGAGGAAAAAGTATTAAAAGCCAAGCAGTGAGTCTTACTAGCAAAATGGATGTAATCTATACCGAAGGCCGATTATAATCATACCGAATAGTGAATTAGTAAACAACGTCAAAGAAAAAGGTATATATATATATATATTAGCAAATATAGCAAATATATATTATCTTTTATATCAAACAGGTTTGTCTCTCTGAGGACCGAATTTTCATCTCCGAAAAAGAGACGATACTCTCAGAAAAATTTTAACATTTTTTCCCAAATTGCGCACAATTTTAATTACAAACATATATTAGAAGATGGAATTCCCGATTGGAAAAAAATCTCTTCTGTATTTGAATCGAAATAGTTGTTAAAGCAACTACGTTTATACAGCTTTCATTAAAAGAGAAACAATACGATGTATTAGGAACACTAATAATATAAAAGATTGAAAACGTTCAAGGTTAATTTAATTAATCGAGGCTACTTATGACGCGAAATTAATCGCAGTATGTATAATGTATTAGTTAAAGACAGGCCAAACTTTCTTACGCAACTGCCAATGTACCATTTATGAGGAAATACTTTTTGAAACATTGACATCTATTGCAATTAGATGAAACAGATTTTGACAAAAAAATCTATCATGCCGTATATAAAAGAATAAAGAAATTTATGGGAATCTTTGACTTCAGCAAACATTAGAAATATAGACATATTGTTCAAAAGTTACACAGGGGACCCCTGACGAGAGCAGCTCTAGATTTACTTTTAATTCCGACTACAAAGAGATATATAACCATCCATGCAAATTGCTACAAAGCTGCCGAAACACTTTAGATTAGTGTAGGGTCCATCGAACAATAGGGATACGTGGAAACTTGGATCTATTTTATACGAACAAAAAAAGATATTGGACAATAGAGCAGTGTACTTTCGTCCTATGTTCTGTAGATCGAATCTCGGCCGAACAAAAATATGCTTTTTTGTAAGTAAAGTAATCAACTCCGGTTACATTGGCACTAAATTGAAAAAAGCAACAAACATTTGTAAACGATAAGGTTGATTGATTGATTGGATATTGTTTAACGTCTACTGAGCAATATTTCAGATATATTAAGACGAGAACAAGTTGTTAATACATAATCACTTTGGGGTATGGAAAGGGTCATGGGACGAGAAATTCTGACTGCCACTGGCAAAGAAGAATGAAGTCGAAAGGGTCGGGGAATTTAGCCTTGTAACCGATCACCTACGGACCACTCCAAAAAAGAGCTTGCTACAAGGGCTCTTTAACGTGCAGGAAGCGTGGTATTTCTTCCAACGCGTGGACCTGAGTTTACATCACATCCGAAAGATGGGTTGTGTATTTATTCATCCCGCACAACCACGGAATGGGTCCTATTTCTATATCCCGGGCTTCCCTCGGGGTCAGTCCCGTTTAGAAGGGTCATACCCCGCAAGCCGGAGATACTAGGTCCTATTTCTATGCCCCGGGGTTCCCTCGGGGGATAAATGATAAGAAAACAAGTCAGTGTCAAAAAGTTAGTGAATATTATATGGTGTTGGGAGAATGAAACAGATCTCACAGATGTAACAAAGTTACAGTGATATAACAGTTATACAAAGCTCTTCATCATATTGTGGATGATGGTTTTAGTGAAAAATTCATCCTCTCTGGCTACAACAGGAAGTAGCAGAACATTTGCCACACTAATTTGAAGGCAAAAACTTAAGACGAAACTGTTATTTATACATAGCATCATAGTTGTCGAAATGCGCATATGCAGAATTTTAATTGACAGTGACTTCGGTATTTAGTCATTTGTTATCACTGGGTCGATGCCACTGCTGGTGGACTGTTAGTCCCCGAGGGTATTCACCAGCCCAGTAGTCAGTACTTCGGTGCTGACCCGAAAGCCGATTCTATTTGGAACCTTACAATATCTAAATTCTTGTAAATTTTGTTGAAAACTAAGGAGTATCTCCCTCATGCAAAGCTCTGTCCTTAGCTGATTTTGGCTTTACATTTAGATCATATTTGTTAATTGTTCTATATCAGTTTTTAAACATTTTTGAGTTTATGGTCTTCCAAACGTTTAGATTTTATCTGCACTGAAGAGACATAAGTTGTCAAAATGCGCATATGCAGAATTTAAATTGACAGTGACTTCGGTATTTAGTTATTTGTTTCGTTCCTTTATTGGCATTTTAAGTTAAAATGTCCACTTAACTTAACACTTTGCAATTGTGTATGAAATTTTTGGCCAAAGCATGTAGCGACTTTCAGAAAAGTCAATTTGACGCCATGCTCTCTGTTAAAAAACTATTGGCAATTATTCTATATTGTCTGCATGTTAAAGATAACCTAAGGTTTTGTTCGATGTTTCAATGATTCCCTTTTACTTGCTACTTCAGAATTTGTACCCTGACATACAACTGCAACTTGCCATTGGTTAATTTTTGAAAACAGTGACCACTAAAATCAGTCAACCATCTCTTTCGAATTACCTTTCATCTAAATTGATTTTCAGGGATTCCGGCTACGGAGTGTCAGCGGGTGTTCCAAGGTGGTAAATGAGGGAATGCCGTGCACATGCGTGGTAGTAAAGTCATAATACGATACGGAAAGATTGACCACGAACCATTGTAGCCAAACTGTGTGAAGAAACGCTACGCTCCACCCGGTATAAAGAACCTAATGGGAGTCGTATAGAAGGCTACATTTCCAGCATCATTTCGGCGGACAATTTTTGGTTTTGGCTCTTGACAATAATGTTCGGTTATTTTGTTATTGCCCCATTTCCTTCAATTATGGGGAGAAAGATCATTTAAAGGGGGTAAATTCTTTCCTATGGAGAGGGGCGAATTTCGTAATTACTTGTTAGGGGATACTATTAGTCTTCTTATCATTAGTCAGTTTTTAGATAAATGGAGTGGCCCATTGTGTCTCCGATGGATGGTTGTTTAAATTGGCTATTATATTTTCACCATTAAAGACTAATCTCAGTGCCAGAACCTGGTTGATTTATTAAAGTTTAATGTTCAATGAATAGTATACCAGCTATATCACGACATGTCAAATTAATTAAAAAAAATAAAACAGAAAACATGATGCAATGTTCAACCGGGACACTCTCGATTGCTACTGGGAAATGCGAGAATGGATAGGGGGATAAAATTTAGCCTTCTATAGGAGTCCTTTTATAGCAAAATATAGTTGTAGTATATATATACTGAAGGGATCGTCCTGGTTCTTCACAGAATTTGATTCCTGTGCCTTGACTACCCCGCATAAATAACGTTGGATCCCTGCAACAAATGCAGGTGTCTGGATAAAATGCCTCAACATGCATATTTAATAATGTTTCAGATATAGCGTTTCTTGCTCTTTTTTTAAACAATTGTATGTCAATTTAAGGTAATGCAATTTAAAATTAACTTTAATCTTATTGTTCTATTATATCCAAGAGAATGTTATTGCAGACATGACAATTCTTTCTTTTTTAAAAAGACTAAGTGTGAATATTTAAATGTTCTATAATTTCCACCAAATATTAATTGCATACATTGCGATTTTTTATTTAGTTGAATTGGTGTTAAAGTAAAGTCAATGTTGATTTCCCACAAATATATTTTGAAGACCTGGCAATTCTATGTTTTGTTGAATGGTGTTAGAATCTGATGTGTTTGTTCTGCGGTTTCCCATAAGCTTTTGCGAAACACAATTTTAATGAAAAGATAGATTGTTAGTCTGGTATTTAAACACTGGCTATAAGAATGACAAAAACAATTGAAATTTTGGGGAAATTTTATTCATAATATCCTTTCAAAGGAGTTTTACCTTTTGCGAAACACACTTTTAATGAATTTTAACATTTTTAAGGCTTGAAAAGTTTGATTTTTAGTCTGCGGTTTAAACTCAGTCTGTAGAAATGACCAAAACAATTTAAATTTTTTTGAAAATTCTATTCATCATATCCTTTCGAAGGAGTTTTATCTTTTGCGAAACACAATTTTAATGAATTTTTGCATACTTAAGGGTTGAAAAGTCAGATTTTGAGCGTGCGGTTTAAACTCTGTCTATAAAAAAGTCCAAAAGAATTGAAATGTTTTAAAAATTTTATTCATCATATCCTTTCGAAGGAGTTATATCTTTTGCAAAACACAATTTTAACAATTTTCAGCATATTTAAGTTTGAAAAGTCTGAGATTTTAAGTCTGCGGTTTAAACTCAGTCTGTAGAAATGACCAAAACAATTTAAATTTTTTGAAAATTTTATTCATCATATCCTTTCGAAGGAGTTTTATCTTTTGCGAACCGCAATTTTAATGAATTTTAGCATAATTAAAGGTTGAAAAGTCAGATTTTAAGTCTGCGGTTGAAACTCATTCTGTAGAAATGACCAAAACAATTTATATTTTTTTGAAAATTCTATTCATCATATCCTTTCGAAGGAATTTTATCTTTTGCAAAACACAGTTTTAATGAAAAGATAGATTGTTAGTCTGGTATTTAAACTCTGGCTATAAAAATTACAAAAAGAATTGAAATTTTTGGGAAATTTTATTCATAATATCCTTTCAAAGGAGTTTTATCTTTTGCAAAACACACTTTTAATGAATTTTAACATTTTTAAGGCTTGAAAAGTTTGATTTTTAGTCTGCGGTTTAAACTCAGTCTGTAGAAATGACCAAAACCATTTAAATTTTTTGAAAATTTTATTCATCATATCCTTTCGAAGGAGTTTTATCTTTTGCGAAACACAATTTTAATGAATTTCAGCATACTTAAGGGTTGAAAAGTCAGATTTTGAATGTGCAGTTTAAACTCTATCTATAAAAAAGTCCAAAAGAATTGAAATATTTTAAAACTTTTATTCATCATATCCTTTCGAAGGAGTTTTATCTTTTGCCAAACACAATTTTAACAATTTTCAGAATATTTAAATTTGAAAAGTCAGATTTTAAGTCTGCGGTTTAAACTCAGTCTGTAGAAATGACCAAAACAATTTAAATTTTTTTGAAAATTCTATTCATCATATCCTTTCGAAGGAGTTTTATCTTTTGCGAAACACACTTTTAATGAATTTTAGCATACTTAAGGGTTGAAAAGTCAGATTTTGAGTGTGCGGTTTAAACTCTGATTATAAAAATGACCAAAAGAATTGAAATATTTAAAAAATTTTATTCATCATATTCTTTTGAAGGAGTTTTATCTTTTGCGAAACACAATTTAAACAATTTTCAGCATATTTAAGTTTGAAAAGTCAGATTTTAAGTCTGCGGTTTAAACTCAGTCTGTAGAAATGACCAAA
>MJUU01000301.1:24676-36337 GCA_002080025.1 Modiolus philippinarum | reverse complement strand
TTATTCATAATATCCTTTTAAAGGAGTTTTATCTTTTGCGAAACACACCTTTAATGAATTTTAACATTTTTAAGGCTTGAAAAGTTAGATTTTTAGTCTGCGGTTTAAACTCAGTCTGTAGAAATGACCAGATCAATTTAAATTTTTTGGAAATTTTATTCATAATATCCTTCTGAAGGAGTTTTATATTTTGTGAAGCACAATTTTAATGAATTTAAGCATTCTTTTAGGTTGAAAAATCAGATTTATGGTGTGCGGTTTAAAATCAATCTTTACAAATGACCAAAACAATTTGAATTTTTTAAAAAAATTTATTCACCATATTCTTTGGAAGGAGTTTTATATTTTGCGAAGCACAATTTTAATGAATTTAAGCATACTGAAGGGTTGAAAAATCAGATTTTTAGTCTGCGGTTAAAACTCAATCTTTTAAATGACCTAAACAATTTAGTTTTTTGAAAATTTTATTCATCAAATTCCTGTCGAAGATTTTTTTTTATTTCATGAATCACAATTTAAATAAATTTTAGCATATTTAGTGTTTGAAAAGAAGGATTTCCTAGTCTTTTGTGTATGAATGCGTCAAATCATTTGTTTTGTTTTTTGTTTTTGTCATTCCATTTTTGTTTCGCAAGAGACATATTCCTTTTCGCTGTTATTTGCATTACTGTTATTGTCTAACAGTTAACGTTTAGCCAGTTGTATAAATTGTTTTAATATTGTTTTTTTTTTATCGAATTAAATTTGTCTATTTTTGACGATTGGTCAAATCAGATGTGCTTCCAAATTTTAATGCATTCGAACAAACTGTATTATATACTGTGCATTTCCTACGTACAAGCAGAAACATCAAGTTAATATAATATCAACTTTAACGTACGGATTAAATATACCTAGGGTGTTATATTATTTTTTTTTTATATATTTCAATTCTAAATTCATTTTTTTGATGAAACGAAATTATAATTTCGCAAAATGTATTAACTTGAAAGATGACGTAAGGCTATCAATCAGTCATTTACGGATAGGACCGATCAATCATCCGTCAGTCACGTAATTTACGTATTGTATCCGTCAAATACGTAAATTACTTCTCCTATCCGTCAGATTTTGACGGATTGTTGACTGATCGATGACTGATCGTTGACGGCTGACGGATCGCTTAATGATCGCTCTTTTAGTAACGGCTACTGAAGCAAGGACTGTACATTTACAAAAGCTGATTGAAAACAAAACAATCAAGGATCTAAATAGAAAGCAAAACTCAGCTAGGGACAGAGCATTGCATGAGGAAGATACTCCTCAAATAAATTTCGACTTAATTTCCTGTATATTGTTAATTTTATAATATAGCTACATTGCTCTGCATGTCAAACCATTCAGATGAACATTTGACCCAGCCCGGTACCTGAATGGGTTTTCAGGGTCATGCTTCATGGCTGTAAGGCCGTCCCTACTTGGTTGTTAGCTATGATTGGGAGTCAGGTCAAAATACAGAAAACCTGACCGGGAACCATTTAAGCCGAATTATTTGGAAAAAACGCTCCATGCAGTATAAAAGCCTCTTCTGTATTTAGGAGCAGACTCATTGAGCGTCGTATAAAAAAATAAAGAGGTAGGGCGCTTATAGCGAGGTTTTTGTTCACTACAAGGGCCATTTTCTAAAGTTGTCATAAAATTATGAAATTTTGTATATTCACAGAAACAAAATACTGGGGTTTTGATAAAATGTTAAAATAATAAGGCACGATGCTGGGAAAGTAATTTTTCAAGTCTTTGAAAAAGGCCGAAAATGCATTTTTGCGTTTTTAAGTCACTTTTCTGACCTTTGAAATGGGAATCCCTAAAGAAGGACCTACAGAACAAATTAAAACCAAAGGTTTTTACGCAGTTCTTTAAAATCAAAATATGTACAAATAAATTTTATTTTGGTTCTCGAGGTGCTTCATGTTCAAAAATGAACTTTTCTGTAAAAACAATCAAACTGATTTTTACCAGCGCTATGATTAGCTTTATGTAGTTTAAATTTCATTGTGAATACGTTATCCAGGTAGCTCAGTCGGTTACACAGAAGAAATTCGAAAAAAATCGTATATTATATACCAAGGATCGAATCTCGACCATAACCTTTTTTGTTTTTTTTGTTTTCATTATTAAATGTTTTTAAGTTACTTTTTGATGTCAATATTAGTATAGAAAAAAGAAGGGAAACGAGGAATGTGTCAAAGAGACAACGACCCAAAGGGGAGTAACAACAACTAAAAGCCACCATAAGATCTTCAATGAACGGTGAGAAAACCCCACACCCAACGGCAGGTCGGAGTCGGCCCCTGAACAAAGAGCAATCAAGTCCAGCGAAATAAACATCCTAGACTTCTATAGACATAAAGTAAACTAACTAGAAAAAGGACAAGACCCACAAAGGCTTAATAAATTCCTGACTTAGGACAGGCGCAAACCTGCTGCGGCGGGGTTAAACTAGTTTTATTGGATCCAAACCTTCCCCCAACAGCCAATGTGATAAATTCAAAAACAATCGTAACAACAGTAAAATTCAGTTGGCAACAGGACTGAGTCAATTGTGAAAAATGAAACTGAAAGAACTAAATATACGGACAAAAACATGAAATCACAAGAGACTACTAACAGTTAACTAACATGCCAGCTCCAGACCCATCACCAACTGACAAAGTAAGTTATGTACCCTCAGTATACAGCTTCTATATCTATATTTTCATGTGTCCAAATGATTAATTTTTACACCGTTTAAAAAAAAAACACTGAAATCAACATAAACACGTGAACTTAGGTATAAACTTCTTTATTTACTCATGCAGTCCTGTATCGCAATTATAAACTTCCTATTCATGTTTGTTAACATCGTGTTGATGCTACAAGATTTAGTTTCTACCAACGTTTACTACGGAAGGGGAGCGATCGCTGCTTAATCATATGAATAATAACAGAAAATTTGATATAAAAACATTAATACATGGCATTGAAATTGACTACTTGATTATTTTAATTTTGGCTAATATCTTATTCTTTAAGTACCTAAATATAAACCATATATTATCATGCATGTACATTGTATATTCATGTCTTTCGACTAATAATAAGTGATAATATAGTCGTGCTAAACAGAGAAATAACTTGGGATACTACAGATAAATATAAACAATTTGACGCAATCGATCGATTAAATATAGCGTCTTAGACATAAATAAAGACACATGCATTTAAATTATCTAGTGAACAAAATTCTCGCTATAAGCGCCCTACCTTTATCTCTCCTTTTCTAGTGACAATCAAAACTCGATGCCCCGGTTGTTCGTTCCGACTTTGTTTCTTTCTTCTTATAGTCTCGTTCTGATAAAGCTGAAATATTGCTCACTGAACGATAAACTCAAAATAATCAATGAATTACTTGACCCATTTATTTATGACATAATTTTAAGGTCATTAAATTACGTAATTTATTTAGGGGAGATCAGCACTAGTACACGGCGAATATCGCTGAGCACATGTTGGCTCACACAGCACTACATGAAAAGGTCGTTTTATGAATATTTGTGTAAAGACTCAAATAGGTTGTAAATATGAGCGGTCATATCTCTATATATCTATACATATACGAGCATGGTTATAAATATCAGTGATATGCCTTTTAATGCAATAGCATCGCAAATGTTTGTAAAAAATCGTTATATATTTATTACGATTTACGTACAGTGTAAATCATTAGAAAAACTGTCAATAATTTAGAAATATTTGTTAACATTTTTAAATGTGCGTAAATATTGTAGATTTCCATAAATATTTACAACCATTAACAAACATCATTGAGACCGCAATGCAAGACATAATTATGACGGTCCTAAATGACAGCAAATGTTGGACAAATATTTACAATGTTTGCACACCCTTTTACATGCCCTACAAACCATGCTCAATTGTTTAATAATATATGTTGGTAAATATTGTGTATTTGTTCTATTATTTCCAAGTCATTAACAAACATCATTGAGACCGCAATGCCCGCCATATTTATGACGGTCCTAAACGACAGCAAATGTTGGACAAGTATTTATAATGTTTGCACACCCTTTTGAATTCCCTATAAACCATGCTCAATTGTTTAATAATATGCAACCTTAATGTCAAATGTTGGTAAATATTGTGTATTTGTTTCATTATTTCAAAGTCATTAACAAACATCTTTGAGACCGCAATGCCCGACATATTTATGACGGTTCTAAATGACAGTAAATGTTTGACAAATATTTACAATTTTTGCACACCCTTTTAAATGCCCTACAGACCATGCTGAATAGTTTAATAATATAAATCGATATTGTCAAATGTTGGTAAATTTTCTATATTTATTTCATTATTTCCAAGTCGTTACCAAACATCATTGAGACCGCACTGCCCGACATATTTATGACGGTCTAAAATGACAGCAAATGTTGGACAAATATTTGCAAAGTGTGCAAACCATTTCAAATGTCCTACAAACCATGCTCAATTGTTTTTTTAATATACAACGATATTGTTAAATGTTGGTAAATATTCTGTGTTTCGTCGGTAATAATAAAAAAAAACTTTAGGCCACAATGCTCTACTCGGCATTCAATAAAAGCTAAAGGGAATTCCGCTGTAGATGATTACAGTTGCTGGAATATCTATGATTCTTGTATTGCAAATTTTACAATGCCCAAAACAGGTAGGAAAATTCCCCTCTATTTTCGTAATATGACACAACTATTCAGTACATTGTAGGTGTTCATGTATAACATAATTTACTAGTGTAAAAGAAAAAACCTGCCCTGTTTAGATATGCAATCTGTACACCATTAAATGTTTAAAAAAATATTCGGATCGTAACAGAAAACGGCAGTGCTTCAAAACAATGGTATGAAGGGGCTTTAACTGTTGGAGACATAATAAAAATAGCTATATATATAGCTGTATTGAAGACACTTTACAACATTCAAAGGAAGATTGTCTAATGTTTACAATAGCACCAATAAAACTAAAATTTCTAGATAACAACCGACAATGGGATGGACGAACAAATGAACGATCAAAACAACTATTTTAAAGGGCAGTAATTGGATTTTTCTTTCATTGTGTTTTGTTTAATCTTTAAAATGTAAAAGACAAATTCTCGTCGTAGTTTGAAATAGCTATCAGAATTCCGAATGTACTAAAAATCTATGTACTATACAAATTACTAAATAGGCGCTCCACACCATTAAGACACAAGACAGAATTTTACTATTTAAATGAATCTATTAAACTATTGATGTATGTCGTTAAATTAAATATTATTTCATTTTTTAGAATCTTTATCAACATGTTCAATAAAAAATATAAACTGTCGATAAACTCCGCCCTTTGCAGATAATTATCGGATGAACATCTGGAAATAGTTGTCGGCTTCCAAATCCAAGTCATAAGTCACGGGTTGTCTTTGTTATCTACACCCGTTTGAGATGTCACAGATGTCCTGTGGTGACAACAAATTTGTTAATATTGACAAATCTGGATTTCAAATAACGATAATACTCCGATTTTAAAATTTGAACTGTCACCGGCGCCGTTTTGAAACTATACTGACGTGAGTTAAAAGTAAAGAAATTGTAAATAATCACAATGGACCGAAAACGATCGTACCATGAAAACACAGAGAAAGATTAACTTATGACAAAACAAAACCATTAGATTATTTATATATTTCGTGAATAAAGTACTTTTGGTTCTAGTTGTACATTGAATAAAACGATTTTTAATCAACTGTTGGTGCACGAAAAATTTCTAAATTTAAGTGAAGATGCCTCAGTTAAGATTTACGAATTATAGGACAAATTATGTTCTAGTTTCATTTTCCTGTCTTTTGCTGAAGTTCAATGTAATATATCTCAAATATCAGCTATATTTTATGATAAGGCTATTCATTACTTGACGACTTTTTTACTGTGTTCTTATGTTAAGTTTAATCATGAATTGATTCTGGGTATTTTTTGGTGTAAAACTTTGTACATAGATAAATTTGCGTATGAATACGAAAACAACATCCAAAAACATAAACCCAGAAAACATGGCAATATAAGGATCTCTTAAAGACATAGAATATAAATTACGAGAACGAAACTAAAAGAATAACACATCTATGGCAAGCGGTCCATAAAAACGCCAAAATTCCCCCATAGTACCCCAAAAACAGCATAAGATGTCGACATCAAATGACAATTAAACATGTTTTGTTATATTTTAGTTTTTATTTTTCAGAAATCGAAGTAAAGTCTGTACAATATTTGCCGGGTGCGTCTTTTTACCGCCGAACACCACCAAACACCGCAGAACACCTCAAAAACACCACAAAACACTTTCTTTTTAACCACCGAACACCAACTACACTGTAAAAACGGCGTTTAGGTTTTAAACACTTAGAAAACATGTTTAGCCCTAAACACGTTTAGGATTGTGTTTAATTCCGAAGCACTTTATTGAGGAAATGTGTTTACCGCTAACGCGTTTAGGTTTTAAACATGTTTAGACGTCCAAATCGCATTCTAAGCACATTTCAAAACGTCTAAACAATCGTTACGTGTTAAGATCTAAACATGTTTAGATAATAGTGAAGTGAACAGTTGTTGTCCGCATAGAGGGCGCTGCAATCTTTTTTTGTTTGATTTTGAACATGGTGATAAACGTGCAAGAGCTCATGAGAAGTTGCTGATACATAACATATTCATTTTGTTTTAGAGGTATGTTTTTGAATATTAATTTTGATACCTAAGTAATGATTCCACATATATATATTTTTTCGTTGTGTTCTTTGTAATTCATACAATGATCTTTATTTGCCATTCCTTTTCATGTAACTTTTTGTATGATTTTTGTATAATTTCAAAAAAAAAAAGATTCAAAGGAATGTCTTTCAACATATTTCTCGCTAAACTATTTTTTGAAGGGATGGATACACATACTATTGCTTAATGATTATTCTTTTTATGTCGTTTCAGGAAAAGACAGCTACAGTTGCTGATTTGACTGGCGATACTTACTCCACTGAAGCAAAACTATATATAAGAATTTTGATAAAAATAAATAGATAAAAAAATAAAATAAATAAATAAATAAATACGACAAAACAAAAGTAAACAAAACGCCATACCTCCTGAGCAACTCTAAACGTGTTTAGATTTTAAACGCGTTTAGATTTTTTGGCGTCAAAAAATCCGGGACAAAAATGTGTTTAGGATTATGTTTAGGATCTAAACGCCATTTTTACAGTGTACAAAATCAAACCATTGTGAATAAATGACATCAAATACCACTGATACGTGTGCAGGATTAGACAAAACAAGAAGGTGGACAATATTTGTCGAAAACGGGTAGGCATGAAGAAATGTTCCTTTTCTTTGTGTATACGATGTTCTTTGAATGAAATAAAATACTTTTGTGATCAAGAAGGTCTTGTTCAGTTTATTGTCTGTTTCTGAAATCGCTAGTATGTACATTTAAATGTTTATTTTTCGATGAAACACCATGGCATGTCTGCAATTTAGTTTGAAGCGGGTGATGGAATTTTTTTTCCTCTTTTCACATATTTAAAGACCCGACTGTTTGGAAAAGGGACCTAGATTAAATCTTTACGTCAAGCTTTATTCACTCTGACCAGATTTGCGTATCTATGTGTCATATTTACGTAAATATCTCAAGTTAAATATTTATTTAAGTGCAGGATTGGAGCTGTTACTTTTTTACCAAAATTGTGCAAGATTGGACATATATTTTGGTTCATAATGGGAAAAACTCCGTTTCTGTTTTCTTTTATTTGCATTAGTGGAATTTCAATACAAAGTTATGTAATAAATTTAACTATGTGTATGCGACGGAGCATGTGCGTCTGTGAATAGAAACATTAGCACCGAAACAGGTTTGTAACACTCTCTTTTAGCTGCGCTAGTACTCCTTTAGCGTAGAGCCCTAGGCCAGTGTACCGGGATCGAATCTGGGTTTGGCGACAGTTGAATTTTGTAATTAAATTCATGCTCTCCATTTACAGGTAATACATGTACATTGACGGTCCTTTATGCAACACAACCCAAAAATAACAAAAAACAAAACAAATTACAAAAAAAAAAAACAAAACAAAAAAACCAAAACAGAGCAAAAAACAAAACAAACAAACAACANAAAAAAAAAAAAAAAAAAAAAAAAAAAAAAAAAAAACAAGCAAAAGCAAAACCAAAAAACAAAGCAAACAAACAACAAGACCAAAAACAAGGAAAAAAAAACAAAAAAACAAACAAAAAAAAATAAAAAAACTAACAGCACAAAGACAAACGAGAAAAAAGATAGGAGCCCGGAAAAGCCTTGGCACCAAAGCACTAGAAAAACTAGCGACAGTTTTTGGTATCCAAACCCCCTATTTTTCTATCCCGTATTTGCACATCGTGTATCATCCGTACACAGGATATAGGTGCCAGGACTGGTTTCCGTTGAAATTTCAATGAAATCTATGATTAGTGTACGGTGGTACCAGTGTATAGCTACTTAGTACCTATAAACTGTATCCACGTATACTAATGGTAACTTTCATTGAAATTTAAAAGGAAACCAGTCACTTTGCATCTAAACAAGAAAGCAGAAATATTTAAATATCGCTTTTGAATGAGAAAATTCTCGGCACAAATACACAACAAATGCTTCTTTGCCATGCATGACCAAAAATGAAGTTTTTTACCAATGAGGTTTAATGTTAAGCTATGTTCTCCATTAGCACCTATGTTTTTTGTCTGATCCTATTGAAATGAGTAATTTTTGAAGAAGACTTTCTATGCATTCAGTTAAAAATTTGCTTGAATAGTTTCAGAGATGGTGAAACGGGCTCAAATGTTAAACTATGTTTGGTGCTGGTGGCCATGTTTTGTATCGGATCGGAACGAAATAAGCAATCTTAAAAAAGGACTTTAGTACACCATTCCTGTAAAGTTTGGTTGAATTTGCTTCAGTGGTTTCAGAGGAGAAGATGAAAATGTGTTTTTTCCCTTGGGTCCAATGTTAAAATTATGTTCCGCGCTGGAGGTCATGTTTTTTACCGGATCAGAACGAAATGATCAATCTTTGTAAAGGACATTCCATACATCATTCCTGTAAAGTTTGGTTGAATTTGCTTCAGTGGTTTCAGAGGAAAAGATGAAAATGTGGTTTTTCCATAGGGTCCAATGTTAAACTAAGTTCTGTGCTGGCCACCATGTTTTTATCGGATCTGAACGAAATGAGCTATCTTTGTTAAGGACCTTAAGTACACCATTCCTGTAAAGTTTGGTTGAATTTGCTTTAGTGATTTCAGAGGAGAAGATGAAAAAAAAGTGTAATTTTTCCCGTAGGGTCCAATGTTAAACCTAAGTTCCGCGCTGGCGTCCATGTTTTTTAACGGATCGGAACGAAATGAGCAATCTTTGTAAAGGACCTTCCATACATCATTCCTGTAAAGTTTGGTTGACTTTGCTTAAGTAGTTTCATTGCCGAGTCTTCCAGATGCACCACTAAACCTCTTTCACAGCTACTCACTACTTTGTTGACCGCAGTCAGAGACGGCCTGAAAAATTACTGTAATAAAGCTTACTCCACAAGCGGTGTGAATCAAATGTGGATTCTTAAAAATTCAAAAGATCTTCTTGAACAGCTTTCCTCAACCAGTCTTACCCATTGCCATAGCATTCAAACTTTTGACTTTTCTACACTTTATACAACCCTGCCACACAATAAACTGAAAACATTAATTGCAGATTTAATACATCAATGTTTCTGCACAAAAAATGGAGAACGCAGATACACCTATTTAGTTGTAGGGAAAGACAAGACATATTTTGTTAAGAACCACACCGATTCAAATAAGAAGTACACCGAGACTGACGTAATCAAAATGTTAGAATTTTTGATCGACAATATTTTTGTCGAATTTGGAGGTCGTGTTTTCCAACAGACAATAGGGATTCCTATGGGAACAAACTGTGCGCCGCTTTTAGCTGACCTTTTCCTCTACTCGTACGAGGCAAAGTTTTTACAAGGGCTTATTCAAAGAAAACAAAAACATTTAGCCCAGTCCTTTAATTTCAGCTTCCGCTACATAGACGATGTGCTTTCTCTTAATAATCCTAAATTTAAGGATTATTTACATCAGATCTATCCAAATGAGCTTGAAATTAAAGAAACAACTGAAACACCTACTTCAGCTTCGTACTTAGATCTTTTATTGTATATTGACGGAGATGGACGTTTGAAATCTAAGCTATATGACAAGCGTGATGATTTTAATTTCCCCATTGTGAACTTTCCCTTTCTTAGCAGCAATATACCTACCTCTCCAGCCTATGGAGTGTACATTTCACAGTTGATTCGTTACTGTCGAGCTTGTAGTTTGTACAGTGATTTTTTTAACAGAGCAAAAACACTGTCCCAAAAGCTGCTTAGTCAGAGATTTGTTCAACCTTTGTTAATTTCATCCCTCAAGAAATTCTATGGCCGTCACCATAGCATCATTGAAAGATATGACGTGTCAGTATCCCAAATGAAAGTGGACATTTTCAGCTAGATTCACGTCTTCCCGGATTTGACTACCGACTTTGACATTTTCCCGGATTGAATCACTCACAGTGTGACGGGTGCTGTTAACAGAGCAGGACATGCTTACCCTTCCGGAGCACCTGATGTCACTCTCAGTTTCACTGGAGTTCACACTGTGAGTGCCTTTGTTCTGAATGTTGTGGTTTCTGGTTCTGTGCTTTGTGTCTGTCTGGCGTCATTGTTTTTGTGTCTTACGTCATTGTTTTCTGTGTTCTCGTTTTTGCCCTGTCTTTGGACTTCGATTTTTGTGAATGTCACCCCTTTGTTCCTTCGGTATTCTACTGCCGTTGTTTCAGAGGAGAAGATGAAAATTTGAAAAGTTAACGGACGGACGTCGGACAACGGACGCTAAGTGATGGCAATAGCTAACACTGACCCTTCGGGTCAGGTGAGCTAAAAAAAGAGAAATCATAGAGAGTGGAACGTAAATTCTGGCATTGCAAAGCAGTCGTACATATTCTTAATGACTATTAATGGTACGTCTAAACACCACTAAGAAGGTTCTTAATGCACTAAGAACACAAAAGTGCCACCAAGAACATGACAGTGGGGAATTATAGGCCATAAACGGGTACATGTGGAATGTAATTCCTAAAAACCAGTTATTGTGTATTTTTGCGGATTATCTTATGTAATATAAACCCTGTTTGTAAATTTTGCCTTGTCTGATGATTCACGGTTATTATCAATCAAATTTCTAAAACAAATGAAGTAACATGGTGTTAATTATGGAGTCTCACCATGATGTCCTTTGTTGGCGGAAAATGCACGTACGTGTAAAGTATTCGGTCACAACTATTTTTATGCATTTCATTTAAAGCCTTTTGTCATTTTTTTTGATTTTTTCTTCTTCGACTGACATAAAATTTTTAGCATCCAGTTAAGCGTAAATTTTTAATTTCAATGTGTTAAATTGTAACACATAACTTTTCAGTTTAGCAAAAAAATTAATATGAAATTTGATAAAAATACATAATTTCTATATATTTAAGCATGACAATCAATCTATTTGTTGTA
>MJUU01000301.1:2893-17483 GCA_002080025.1 Modiolus philippinarum | reverse complement strand
GCTGCCAAAATATGACGTTAAAGGATAATGACGTTCAAAGTTTTTGTTTGAAACGTCATATTTTTTTTGTAAAAAATGCAACTTCCGTGTACAGTTATGTACCCAGAAGTTTCAAAATTTGACGACACTTACAGACCCTTTTCTCTTATCTCGTTTTATAGATAGACTAAAAGATGCGAGAACTTCTGTTGGACTGACCGAAAACAATATGACTGTTATTGGTATCTTCAAAGGACCTGGTACAGCACTTGAATCCATTCCATATAGATTAGATCCACCGGTAGCTGTCCGTTTTGTAAAAGTGGAGATTACAAGCAATTCGTTTTTTCATCTTGCTGAAATTCGAGCATTCCTGAAATAGATCAGAGTGTATATACGAGTGAAATGTTAAAAAAAGACAGCGGACATTTTAATGTTTTTAAAAGAATTATAATATACATCATTATGTCCTTTGTATGTATGGATGAAATCTGAGAAGATAAATATATCAAAATAACATATAAATGGTTAATGAAAAAAGGAAAAGACGGAGTGTTTATGATTAAAAAACTTGAAAAATTTGGACTTCTTATTATGATACTCAAAGAAAAATGCAGTCTATATCGTACAAATTTTAGTTTAGCCCAATCCCAATGGGGAATTTGTTTTCGATGACCTCTTCTTGGGCTGTTTTGACATGAGCTTTGACTGAATTGCTATCTTAATGAATTTGTCCTATATCACCTCTGTCTTACCTTTTCTGTGATGAACTTTATGAACTATTTTCACGTTAGCATTGATCAATTTGTTCTCTATCAACTCTATTGAACCTATTATAAATCAAGATTTGATACATTTGTTCTGTATTACCTCTACTTGACCTATTTTGACTTTTAGGTCTTTGCTAAAAACTTCGAATTTCAAAATGTGAAAATTTAACTATCGCGATGTGAGAAATATACATAATAAACTTGAAACAATGTTAGAGACTATATTTCTAGACTTTAAAATATTAAAATACCGAAGTTGCATTACTATATCATATAAATTTATATTATTATTGTGTAGTTTTTCCCTCGGTAATCCACTTAAATTGTTTCCTGTCATTCCTTTTTTTGACACTTGTTTGAAATAGGACACTTGTGTAAATTTGTAATGTCTGTTTTTCATAAATCGGACCCTTTTATGAAATTGTCCATTTTTTCAGCTTTGATCTTTTTTTCATTTCATTTTATTTGTATTTAAAACAAGAATAGATTCTAAAAGCGGATAAGATCAATAATATTTCTTACGAGTGCAAGAAATTACATTGGTTTTCTAGTGGACCGCTACAGAACGAAGTCGGTATATCATCTCATAAAATTTACAAATGCCTCGAATATAAAAATACATTTTGTAAGTGAACAAGAGGCTGTCAAAAGCCAATATTCTTATTTTTAAGATGATATGGATAGAGATTTAATGTCAAACTATGTTTTAAATACATATTTTGGTTGTTAAGGACCCCCGAGGGAACCCCGGGGTATAGAAATAGGACCTAGTATCTCCGGCTTGGGGGGTGTGACCCCTCCTAAACGTGGCCGACTCCGATGGAACCCGGGGATATAGAAATAGGGCCTAGTTCGTGTTGTGCGGGATGAATAAATACACAACCCACCTCTCGGATGGCATTGTTAATTTTGTTTCCTCATTTTAGGTTGAATAATGCATTATCAATAAAAAATAATCGGGACTTGCTATTAAGAAATGATGCTATTTTAAGAACATGGCATTTTTTAAAATCACAACGCTGTGATGGAAAATACCACTGCAGTGGTGAAAAAAAGAGGAAAATCATGACATTTGCTAAAATATTCAATACATGTAAACCAGTCAAAGGCCAGCATTATAATATAAGGTAGAAAAGCCAGCATTATTATATAAAGTGGACTAATGTTGTTAAACATAATTGGAGTAAAAGTTTCGTAGCAGAAAAAAATTTGAATGTGTTTTTCAATATGACCCAATGTTGATCTATGTTCACATTGGCGGCCATCTTGGATGAGTTATGATCTTACAAATCATTGTTACTTAATTTATATCTAATACGTCCGATAGATTCTGGGATCTTTGAATGTGTAGTCCAATGTAAAATCAATGTATGTTCCCTGCCGTTTGCTGTCCTTTTTGTGGTAAAGATCTGCCGGACCATTTTTGGACAATTTTGATTAAGCTTTGCTGTCATAGGTCTAATAGTTTCCAGGATCATTGGATAGGTGTTAAATAGGGTCCATCCCTCCTGGTGGCTATCTTTGACGAGGTACGGGCCTGCATGTTACACTTTTAGAGAAATATGTAAGGACCATTTTGACTCATTGGTTGTTACTTGGCTAGTATCTTTAGAGATCTGTGAATACATTCCCATCGGGTCGATTGTTAAAATTTTTAGTCTAATGGAATAAAAAAAACTGTGCACTGATTCGAAATGTCATAGAACTTTCATAAGAAAATCAAATCAAATCAAAACCAATGATATAAACACTTAAAAGTATCTTCTCTACAATGAATTTATCTTGCGATACTTTACCGCAAAATGACGAAGGTTGGACCAATCACAACACGTTTAGCGAGAACCATTAGCCAGGATCACAACCAGATGTATTTGGTGATTCATCGAAGAAGAAAACGACGAAAAAGGCAAATATGACGGCGGTTACAAGATTGCAATCAGTTATACACCCACAACAGACGAATTTAGATGATGTGAAACTCAGCCTTTTCAGTGCCAGAAATCAGCATTTGCAGAAAATTAAACAGAAAAAAATCGCCACATTTGCATTTTGGTTGTTCGAGTAGTCAGGGAAAAGGTATGAAATTTGTTTTAACCCCTACTTGCACCGTAAGGTCAAATATAGTCCTTGTTTCAAATATCTAAATTTAAGAAAATGTATTTAAGATTAAGGAGTATCTCCCTCTGGCATAGGTCTGTCCTTAGCCATTTTTACTTACCTACTTAGATTCTATTGATAATTAGATCCTGGTGGGTGCGAGCCTGTGTTCAGACTCCCGCTTCGGCCATAAAATATCCGTTGGGCTGAGAATACAGGATCAATATCTTACTTTGGCTCTGATATCATCTAAACGGGAGGTCGGATTAGCCCGGTCCGATCAATCGGCTGGTCACGCCAAGCCCTCCAGTATATCTTTCAAACTTGAGTTTAAGTTAACTAGTGTAACATTTTTGTCTTGATTTAAACCACCAAAACAGTGTAGGGATACTGGAGAAGGCGGTGGCTCATGGTTCAATCAAGTAGTCCGCTTTCGATCAGTGCCTGATGGTTACGCTCCACTTGAGTATACCATCTTTGGAACACTTGATACTTTCTGGTGGAGATCCCTAGAATCAAAGTATCGCCCCTGTTGGCACTCCGTGGTGGGTGGGTGACATAGGTGGTGAAATCTCCTTTCTTTCTTCATGGCACAACAAACCCCTCAAAACCAACCAGTTCCAAATAGAATTCTATTCCAGAAGTTGAAGATAACAGTTGGACAAAATTTATTGTGTTTGCTGGATCATCTGATAAGCAAATATCAAAAATCAATCCATTTGCTATCCAAAAGACCATCCAAAGCATCGCTGGAACAGTCAAAAGCGTCTCCAGAATGCGATCAGGTGACTTACTAATTGAAGCTTCTTCCAAAACTCAGAGCGAAAATTTACTAAAAATAACTAAAATTTTAGAATTCAAAGTTTCGGCATCTCCTCACAGAACTCTTAATAACAGTCGTGGTATTATGAGAGACAGAAGTCAGTATCTTTCAGATGTTAGCGATGAGGAAATTTGTGATGAATTATCATCACAAGGCGTAACAAAAGTACAAAGATTTATTTGGAAAAAATCAGGAAGCGCTGTTAAACTTCATACTTTTCTTTTAACCTTCAAAAGTCAACACAATCATCGCAATCAACACAATCTTTGTCCAAATCCCCTTCAAAAGTTCAATCATCTTCTAAAAACATAAATTTAAAGACTTGTCCTAAAATAACTAAAGCCAACGACCAAAAATCAGCAGAATGTTCGTCTACTGCAGAAAATAAAAAAAACCACCTAGAAGTGCAAATAGCCACAGACAGAGTAGACTCGAAAAGTCTAACCCTGCTATTAGCAGTTCTAACAGATATGAAAGCCTGTCTTCAGACGAAGACACTGGTAAACCTAAAAAACCTGGTCCACGCCCAAAACCGTATTGGGACGTAAGCATTTGGGGAACTTTCGAAGACCAGATAGATACAGAAACGGAAAATAACATCGAAAATGAACGACCACACAGTAGGTCTTCGTCTGTTAGTGGATCATCGTCTCGTCATCCTTCAGTTTCCCGAAAGGGAAATATCTCACCAATACGACAAAACAATATAATTCAGTGGAATTGCCGAGGTTTAAAGATAAATTTTATTGAAACTACTTTATTAATTCACGCTTTTAATCCTGCGGCATTTTGTCTTCAGGAAACGCACCTAAAGGAAAGTGATACGTTGGATGTAAAGAACTACTCCCTCTGTAGCACTTATGTACCTGAGAATGAACGAGCTGCTGGCGGCTCAACCATTCTCGTCAACAACAATATCGTCCACAGTACTGTAGTTCTAAATACCGATTTTCAGGCTGTTGCAGTGAGAATTTCTTTTGATAAAACGATCACATTATGTTCTGTATACTTACCAACAAATTTCAACCCCAGTTTGAGTCAACTTAAAAACTTGACTGACCAACTGCCCGCCCCATTTTTAATAATGGGTGATTTCAATGCACACAATCCATTGTAAGGCAGTTCTGCTTTGAATGACAAAGGTAAAAAGATTGAAGACATAATGTCGCAGAAAGGTTTATGCATCTTAAATGACGGTTCAAATACTTATTTACATCCTGGAAATGGGGCTTACTCAGCTATAGACCTAACTATAACTGACCCATCTCTACTGTTGGACTTCTCCTGGAAAGTACACGACGACTTATGTAGTAGTGATCACTTTCCGATCATTCTTCAACATCTTTATACTTTACTACTGGAGAAAAGCCACAACGCTTTAGATAAAGCTGATTGGTCACTCTATGAACATTTATGTAGAGAAGAATTGAAATCTGAATTGTTTGAAGATGTTCTTGATCCCTTAAGTCTTTTCAGTGAAAAAATACTTTCAATTGCAGATAAATCTATACCGAAAACTTCGGCAAACCCAAAACGTCCTGGGAAACCCTGGTATGACGATGACTGTGATGATGCTCTGATAAATCGTAAAAAGGCACAGCAACTTTTTAATAAACATCCAACGACGGACAACCTTGGCAATTTTCGCGTTTTTCGTGCAAAAGCTCGAAGAACCTTTAAACAAAGAAGACACACTTCTTGGCGCAACTTCGTCTCTAAATTAAATTGCCACACCCCTATGAACAAAGTATGGAATATGGTACAAAAAAATCAAAGGTAAAAATAGGAAAGCTAATGTCCATCACATCAAAAACGGACAAGATATTTTAACATCTGAAAAAGATATTGCAAATAAAATTGGAGAAATTTTTGAGAAACATTCTTCTTCTAAAAACCTAGGACCCACATTCCAGAGAATTAAAGAACAAAAGGAACGAAACAAACTTAACTTTAAATCTAACAATACAGAGGACTACAACAGACTATTTTCGATGGATGAACTAAAACAATCCTTGGATAAGGCACATGACACGGCATGTGGCCCTGACGATATCCATTATCAACTCCTCAGACATCTTCCTTTCACAACTCTGGAAATTCTTTTAAACCTTTTTAATAAAATTTGGGAAACAGGGAAACTACCACCTGTGTGGAAACAAGCAACTAAAGTACCTATTCCAAAACCGGGTAAAGATCATTCGCAATCATCTAATTACAGACCGCTAGCATTAACTAGTTGTGTCTGTAAGGCAATGGAACGGATGATAAACAACCGTCTTGTTTGGTATCTCGAATCGAACAATCTTCTGTCGAACATCCAAAATGGATTTCGACAAGGTTGTACAACAATAGACCATTTAGTTCGATTCGAAACATTTATCAGAAATACTTTTTTAAAGAAAGAACATGCAGTGTCCATCTTTTTCGATATTGAAAAAGCATATGACACAACATGGAAATATGGCATTTTAAAAGATCTTTTTGATATGGGGTTGAGAGGAAGTTTACCAAATTTTATTGAGAATTTTCTCAAGGATCGTGAATTTAATGTTAGAGTCAGCTCTACATTTTCTGACTCGTTTGAACAAGAGATGGGTGTTCCGCTAGGAAGCATCCTCTCTGTCACACTATTTAGTATTAAAATAAATAGTTTGGCCCAGGTCTTAAAAGATAACATTGATGGATCTCTTTATGTAGATGATTATTTGATTTGCTATCGTGGCAAAACAATGAATAACATAAAACGCCAATTGCAATTATGTCTAAACAGAATCGAAAAATGGGCAGTTGATAATGGTTTTAAATTTTCAAGCTCGAAAACAGTCGGGATGCATTTCTGTTGTAAGCGGAAAATGCACCTAGACCCAGAGCTTAATCTATACAATAAACCTATAACTATTGTTAAAGAGGCCAAGTTCCTTGGTTTAATTTTTGATAGTAAACTTTCATTTCTTCCCCATATCAAAATGCTAAAAAACAAATGCCTAAAGGCATTAGATATTTTAAAAGTTGTGTCGAGTACCGACTGGGGTGCGGATAGCACTGTTTTATTCAATTTATATCGATCGTTGATTCGGTCAAAACTAGATTATAGATGTTTTATTTACGGTTCCGCCCGTAAATCATACATTAAATTACTAGATACCGTTCACCACCAAGGTTTGCGTCTTTCATTAGGTGCGTTCAGAACTTCTCCTGTGGAGAGTCTCTATGTTGCAGCTAATGAACCATCCTTGGAAGAAAGACGTATTAAACTTGGTTTACAATATGCAACAAAGTTTAAAGCGTATCCTTCCAATCCTTCTCACAACTGTGTTTTCAAACCTCTTCACAAAACTGACTATGGAAAACACCCAAACGTTATACAACCTTTTGGTCTTCGTATCAAACCACACCTTGAATCTGCTAATAGAAATTTAGATGAAATAGCTCCTGTAGAAACTCCCAAAAAAACCTCCATGGTTGAACCCAAAACCAACATTTAATTTTGAACTACGCAAACACAACAAGGTTGATATCAATCCTCTGGTTATCCAGCAGGACTTTGCAAGAATTAAATCTGAACATCCTGAATACTTGCAAATTTACACAGATGGCTCTCAGGATGGAGACGGAGTGGCTTCTGCTGCCGTTTTTGGAGATCGTGCAGCAACTCTCCGATTACCATCCTCTAGTTCCATATTTACTGCTGAAGCTAACGCTATTTACTCAGCACTTAAATTTGTAGCTTTATCGCAATCAAATAAATTCATGATTTGTTCCGATTCACTTTCTTGCCTATTGGCAATTGAAAGGCGAAAAACAAAACACCCAATTATTTTGAAAATAGCCGAATTCTACAAATCACTTGTAGCATTAGGCAAAGAAGTCATTTATGTATGGATCCCTAGTCATGTGGGGATCTATGGAAACACAATTGCTGACCAGGAAGCCAAGGATGCACTAGATGACGAGATGGCGGATTGTCCAGTACCGTACACTGACATGAAGCCTTTAATCGTCCAATACATTTTAAAGTGATGGCAGGCCAAATGGGATCTGCAAATAAAAAATAAACTGCATGGAATACAGGCAGACGTCGGTAAACAGGTCGGTTCCTGTGGTAGAAACCGTAGGGAACAGGTAGTGTTGACCCGATGTCGTATTGGACACACTAGAACAACACATAGTTTTATTCTCAACAGTGATGATCGACCTGAATGTATTCCATGCAATTGTCCTTATACAATTCAACATGTTTTAATTGAATGTATAGATGTTGCCGATATCAGGCGTGATTTTTATTCTGCTGATTGTCTTAAAGACCTATTTACAAATGTCGCTGGCGATAAAATCGTTCAATTTTTAAAAGCAATCAATTTATTTAGTAAGATTTAAATGGATTAATCTTAAAAGTTCTAATATTATAACAATTAAACTAACATTTCTCGTATTATGTTTTTTATATTTTACACTCTTGTTTTACTTGTGTAAAACTGTATTCTAATATTGTCACTGTTAAACGAAAATTTCTTCTATTATGTTTTTAACATTTTACAAATTTGTTTTTACTTGTATAAAGTTATATGGTTTTATATAGATATTTTATGTATTTATTAAATTTGTTAAATATACTCAACAGTTCTCGCCACAATATAGCTGAAATATTGCTGAAGTTGGCGTAAAACATCAATCAATCAATCAATCACTCAATCAATCTATTGGTAATTTGTTTGTCTATCAAATTTCACACGTATTTCAGTATATGAATTTCAAGATGTTTTGATTTGGCCTGCACTGATGAAATATAAGTTGTCAGTATGCGCATAGGCAGAAACTAAATAAGCAGTAATTTCGATATTTAGTTATTCAAACAAATTATGTATTTTTTGCTGACGACTTGTTTCGTTTATGGGTTTGAAAACAAAGTTGTTTGTGATCAACACAGGAAAACACTTTGAAAGATTCCTGAACCCTACTGCGCATGTCGGGAAACCAGATATTTAAGTCTAAAAATTTATGTTTATGACAAGAAATCCGATTTTTTATTGTTCCAGAAGTGATGTAATTGTTGAAAGTGTATGCGTCAGGACATTATCTTCTTTTAATAAAACAAAAACTGTTTCCTGACGTCATTTCCATGTTTATGATCTAACGTCCGAAACGCGCGTGCTTTTGGTAATTTTCGACACCCTTGGTTATATGGCAAGATAGTATACTCTTTTTCTGACGCGCTAAAGGTCAAAGCAATCCGATTTCACAAATTAAAGTAAAATGACGGAAGCATTTGACCTTGACACCTCGGACAGAAAGAGCGAAAATACGGAGATCTTTAAAACGTGCGAAAAACTAAATAATTTTTTTTTAAATCCAAATAAATATTGCCTCTGTATGTCTTCAAGTATAACTATGTCAAATATCGTTATAATACCCCATATAATTAAAGAGATATTAAGTTTTACCATTTCTTTTTTTTACCACAAGAATTTTTCGATGCGACCTCTTGGACCATGTTCCAATTGAGCATTGGTTGATAGACAAAATTACAACATAAGTTAATAAATATTGACAAAAGCCTGCCTTATTATTGCAAAGTGAGCTTGAAAAACAAAGAATTTGAAGAAAAACAAAAACCGTCATTCCTTGTGAACGTTAAGTTCTTAGATAGAATAGGCAGCAGAGTACTTAATGGCTACCAATTTGACGTAAAATAAAACGCATCATTAGATTCGACAGTTACCGACTTTGTTTAAAAAGTGCGCCTTGGGTTGTAAGGGCTATTTTTACCTTTGTTGTACGTCCGAATAACGGCCCCATTCCCAACGTGAAATTACCTTTTTCCAAAAATACGAAAAAAATTCTGAATGAAATCAAACAAAAACAATATGCTTAATTTCTTAATTTGACAGTAGAAATCTGTCTCGAAATGGCGAATCATTAGTTAACTGGAAAAGGGAAGCGAAACGAATTTTACAGACATTTTGACGACACAATATGCCAGTTTACGGTATTTTCTTTGCGGTACTTCTTGGACTATATGGTATATCTAAGGAACGTACACGAGACGTTTTTCCATGTCAAGAACGGCGCATCAATCGTGGACGATTAAAATTTACTCTTAAACTTCCTGTTTGCCGATTCTTTGATGTTTAACTAAACTAATGCTGAATTACCACTTCCTATTGTCTTGGCTTGTATGAGTTGGGGCGATTTCAAATTTGGTCTGAAAAACTGTTTAAAGAATTGAATTACTCTTTGGGAGCGGGGTATTTATTTGTGGCCCAGCGGACCACAGTATTTCTAGTTTTAAGATATTTTCACTTTGACCACTACCGACTTGAAATTGGGGTGATAACAAAATAACGGAAGAGCCGAAGTCCCTTAGACAAAAAGACATATTGGATGGAAACAACCAGAAAAATTGTCGCCCGCAAAGTTCCTGACTTGGTACAGGTTTTTCAAAAGAAATGGTGGGTAAAACTGGTTTAATGGCAACCAAACCTCCCCTTCCGGGGGAGTAGTGTCTGGTAGCAACTCAACAGCTCATGAATGGTCGTAGGCAGTTAAAGCCAAATATCATCAAACTACTAAGAAAAACAATGATCAAAGCTCACTTAGATCATACCCGCTCCCAAGTTGAATGCCATATTACCTGCATCCCCTGCTATAAGCAGGATTTAAGATCAATACATAGACGGAATAGATATTTAGGATATCACTCTCTGTTATGCAAGGACTCCTATACAGCGGCACGTTTTGCACTATATTCAAGCTGTCTAGATTTCGTTGCACCACAGGAGCAGATACTGTATCGCTATTGTAATTCACACAGTTGTAAATACACTAGTTATTTGAGCTAGAAAGTATAATTTTTCTTACATTCATCATGAAGGAATCATTCAAAATGCTATTATCTTAGCACAGATTTAATTGTTCATAAAATTCCGTACAAAAAAATCAGAACAATTAAGTTTTCTTTGATTTCATTAATTAAACTTAATAGCTTTTTTATTCCACAAATATAACTACTGTAAGAAAAAAGTTTAACCCGTCAAATTTTCTATAATCAATTTTGTAACCGAAGACCAAAGAAATCATTTCTTTTACATGTATTACGATCTTACTTTTATTTAAGAGATCTTTTATGTGATCCCAGAATTTTGTAAAATAAAGTAAGTGACAACCGAACAGTCAATCCAAAACGAACAATCCAAGGAAAATGGAAACATCGAAAAAAAAAACAAGAAAAAAAAAAACACAGAGACACAACATGAGTACGGCACAGAAAAGAAAAATGAAGACACACACACACGCATACAGATGAACAAGAGGCACCAAATAAAAACCAAGGGTGATCAGGTGCACCGGTAGACGAAGCATCTCCTGCTTCTTTAATAACACCCACTGTGTTGAACATGTCAAATGCGGTAGTAAAGTGAAATCCGTAAGAGGAAACAACAATTAAGCCTTAAAGGAAAAGATCTGTAGTCATCTGGGAAACAGATATCCCCTAGTGGTCCGCAAGATGGTATTGTCGACCGTAAGACCTTTGGAGGGATGACTTCAAGTTTTGGGTAACATACCCGTGTTGAAGTAGCCTATTTTTGAGCAACCGGGCTCTATCAAGGTAATCACTGTATCGAACACAGGCTCTTGAGTAGCGGATGGGGAGAAAAGTCATCTAAAGGGGTAAATTCTTTCATATGGAGAGGTGCGAATTTCTTAATTACTTGTTAGGAGTAATATCTTCAGATGATTAGTCAGTTTCTAGATAAATGGAATGGCGCATTGTGTCTGGGATGGATGGTTGTTAAAATGTTTATATTTTCACCATTAAAGACTAATCTCAGTGCCAGAACCTGGTTGATTTATTAAAAGTTAAATGTTCAATGAATAGTATTTCAGCTATATCACGACAGGGCAAATTAATTAAAAAATTAAAACAGAAAGCATGATGCAATGTTCAACTTGGACAAAAGCTCGATTGCTACTGAGAAATGCGAGAATGGATAGGGGTATAAAATTTAGCATTCTTTACGAGTCCTTTTATCGCATAATATTGTTGGTGTATATATACTGAATGGAGCGTCCTAGTTCTTCACAGAGTTTGATTCCTGTGCCTTGACTACCCCGCATACATAACGTTGGCTCCCTGCACCAAATGCAGGTGTCTTGTTAAAATACCTCCACATGCATATTTAATAATGTTTCAGATATAGCGTTTCTTGCTCTTTTTTTTAAACAATTGTATGTCAATTTAAGGTAATGCAATTCAAAATTAATTTTAATTTTATTGTTCTATTATATCCCACAGAATGTTATTGCAGACATGACAATTCTTTTTTTGTTGAATAGACTAAGTGTGGATATTTAAATGTTCTATAATTTCCACTAAATATCAATTGCATACATTGCGATTTTTCATTTAGTTGAATTGGTGTTTAAGTAAAGTCAATGTTGATTTTTTGTTCATAAGTTCCCACAAATATAGTTTGAAGACCTGGCAATTCTATCTTTTGTTGAATGGTGTTAGAATGTGATGTGTTTGTTCTGTGGTTTCCCATAAGCCATTTTTGATATTGAGTTTAGTTTCTCATAGACCTCTATCACAAAGATCGTGATGCTGTCTTTTGTTGAACAATATTAGTTATTTAAAGCTAACAACTCATTATAATGAAAGGTATGAATTATCTTGTATTCATTACCTTTTAAGAACGTTATTTGCATTTGACATTAGACGAGCTCCTCAATATCATATTCGGTATGATCGATCTCAACAAAGTTTATTTTCTGCTACATTTCAAACATTCAAACATTCGTGCAATCATCTGGCACCATGTAATATATACTTGTAATTGCAGATATTCGATTCGTATACATTTTATATTGCCTGATAAATATGCAATGAATCCTGGTGTACACATGCGTGAATGGCTTTAGATTATTTCTCATTGAATAAGTTTAAATTAAAACAAATAAAACAAGTTACATTCATTTGACTGGAATTATATCTTAAGCTAAAACATTACAGAAATAAGTGTTTATATGAGAGCACACAGGATGAAGAATGTTCTATTTTTTATTGCCTTTGTGATTACTGTTTTCAGTTGTAAGTACATTTATCAAACAGGGTCTTGTTCAATTTTGGAACTTCCGGTTACTTAATCTGTACCCGGAAGATGCATTTTAAACAAAAACATATGACGTTTCAGGCAAAAAAAAATGATCGTCATAATCTTGCAACGTCATATTTTAGCGGGAAACGTTTTCAAATTACTGTTTATCTTGATTTCTCGGTGTCACATGACGAGACTTACAGACCCTATTAACAATGGAGACAAAAATGATAAAACCAATTTGTTTCTGATGTTGCCATTGTCCTTGAATTGTTCGTTTTGGATTGACGGGTCGGTTCTCACTTACTTTATGAAACACATTAATAAATGCTTTTCATCTTGAAGTCACAATGATGTTTGCTCATACCTCCTTGTAAGTTCAAGACTGCCCTTTCACTGGTTTGAGCGAAGTTCAGTGCAAAATATCAAATAACGTTACATCAATATTAATGCGAGATTGTCAACAAACAAAGGTGTTCTTAATATAATTAAGGACAATGAAACAATAAGTAAAATCAATCTTAACCAAATCTACCAATCATTTAGTTAGTTCTGAAAATTTAATTGTCCCAATGTACTCATGTATACAACAAATTGTTATACCAATTTTAAGGTAGATCGGTAGTCTTCCGCCATTTTGATTTTTTTTTATTTATACTGTTATGATATTATCTGCTTTTTAAGTATTGAAATATTTTATTTGTAATATATCAATAAATATTATATCAGTGACACAAAATGCGAAGGACCTACGTTGACTTCATTTTACATGTATTTATCTAATAAGAGGAGGTGTGGTAATTTTAGAATTGAGAAGTTTCGAAGAGGGAAAAGGAGATGATCTGATAAAAATATTTTATATAGGTATCACTATGAAAATTCACATTTCATAAATAATATAATAAATAATATTGAAAACCAGTTCGGTGATCGCAATATTACTTTATATTTTTTGAAAGCGTGTAGAAATAGCTAACATATGAGTAAAATAGAAGGAAATCTATGGAACAGTTTTAAAGAAAGCAACAAAATACCTGTTTTTCCGTATATATTCATTGAAAATATTTGATTATTTTGATTTCAATAATTTTAAAACAAGCACGGTGAACCCGCTTTATTATTTTTTTTTATTTCAATGCATATAATAAGGAAACTTTCCTGAGAAAATATAGAAAATCTATGGAAACAAATTTCACAAATAATATGGAAAAGCAATTCGGTGATCACTATTTTTCTTTATTTTTTTTGAAAGTATGTACAAATGGCTAACATATGAGTAAAATAGAAGGAAATCTATCGAACAGTTTTAAAGAAAACTCGGAGAATATCCGATAATCGGTCTTGGAGTTATTGCCCTTTTCCCCCAAAATTTCCGTTTTTTTTTTTTGGTTACTTTTCGTCTTATATATTGAAAATGATAGCAGATAGGTGTAAAGTTTTTATTACAAAAATGGTCAGCATAATAAGATCTACATGTCCTGCAATTTTTAAAAAAATCTGATGACCCATATAGGAGTTATAGCCCCTTAATCGTTGAATTTTCACGATTTTTATACGTTTTTACTTTTATTTCAAAAACTATTTGTGATATAGGTTAAGTTTGAATTGCAAAAGTGTTAAGCTTATCGAGTACTAAAATTTCATCAGATGTCCAGCAGGTTCGCAACTCATCCAAGATGGCCGCCAGCGGGGAACATAGTTTAACATAGGGACCCTATGGGAAAGGCAGAACCAAACTTGGTCACAATAGTCCATTGGTGGTCCCCTTCAAAGTTTGTGATTTTTATGTTCATACCTCATCCAAGATGGCCGCCAGCGAAGAACAT
>MJUU01000299.1:64482-79069 GCA_002080025.1 Modiolus philippinarum | reverse complement strand
TGTATATCGTAGTTTCAAACATCTTCAAGACCAAGACAAAATCACATAAAAACTTGAATCGATGTAATGATATTGTAATCATCATGTGGAACCCGCCACTTCATTCGCTTCAGTTTACCACCTATATGTTTAAAAGATCATGTTTTATCATGCAAGTTCAAAACAAGAGCTGTCGCCGAATGGCAACCAGGTATTCCCCCACTCATTGAAACCTGGACCAAAAATTCATGTTTTCACTAATTACTGGACCAAAAATTCATGTTTTCACTACTTTTTGCATTAAGTCCACATTTCACGAAAAATTCATTTTTCACTACATTTCGTAACAAAGTCCACATTTCGTCAAACAGGAAGTACACATCAGACAGGACTCTAAACAGGACATACCTTTCAACTAACCATATAGAGGCTGCATACCACTTTTGAAATCAATCCCTCTTGTAGAAGCTGAGAAAAAAGCGACGAAAAATTCATGTTTTCACTACATTTCGCAACAAAGTCCACATTTCGTCAAACAGGATGTACAAATCCCGACAAGATTCAAAATAGGACGTTCCTTACAACTAACCATATAGAGGCTGCATACCAATTTTGAAATCAATCCCTCTTGTAGAAGCTGAGAAAAATGCGACGAAAAATTCATGTTTCCACTACATTTTGTAACTAAGTCCACATTTTGTCAAACAGGAAGTACACATCTGACGGGACTCAAAGTACGATGTACCTTACACTAACCATATAGAGGCTGCATACCAATTTTGAAATCAATTTCTCTTGTAGAAGCTGAGAAAAATGTGACGAAAAATTCATGTTTTCATTTCATTTTGTATCTAAGTCCACATTTCGTCAAACAGGAAGTACACATCTGACAGGACTCAAAATATGACGTTCCTTACAACTAACCATATAGAGGCTGCATACCAATTTTGAAATCAATCCCTCTTGTAGAAGCTGAGAAAAATGCGACGAAAATTTTTTTCGGAAGAACGGACGGACAAGGTGAATCCAGTATACCCCCCTCTCTAGCGAGTGGGGGTATAATATTGCATTGGTATCAATATCACTTTGAGTACTTGTGTATGAATGAACAAGAGCGATCAGAACTAATCGGATAACTTGACAATCACATCCTGCTCTTTTCTGACAAAATCTTGAATACACTTACTCAAATTGCGTAACAATTGAAATTTGCTTCACTGATACCATTAATGAAATAAATGTACAATTATAGCAATAAAATAAGGCTTCGTAATACGCAGGGCAACGTATTATATATGACAAGTGTAATAAAACAAAAATAGAGGTAAACCACAGATGGCATTGACAACATAGCAACAGATTCTAAAAGATCCGTTAGCCTCCACTTGACCATTGTTTTTCAAGCATATGGAAAATCCAGAAAACTACCCATTCATTAAAAAAATTTAATCGCGGAGTCTCCATAGAGGCCTACAACCACGTGCCTACAACTATTATTTGTTTGTAGGAATGTACAGTTTTCTTGACTTTCTTTTACTTAAACAAGAACGTGAGACAGCCATAATGCACAAAAATAAAAACACGACATTAAAAACTAAGGCACTCATAGTATTAACTCCCATGAACCGTGAGTGACATCAGGTGCTCCGGAACGGTAAGCATGTTCTGCTACATTAGCGGCACCTATCACACTATCAGTGAGTCAATCCAGACTGACTTAAATAAATAAATCTCATATTTGAAGAAACTACACGTATATTGTTTGATTATTCATGGTTAATCACATTACATTACCATAGGTATGATACAAGTTGACGGGTGCGCACAAATTCAGCGACAGTATCATTTCAGCGACATCTTTTGAGGAATTCAGCGTCGTATTTTCTAATATGTAAATTCATCCATTTTAAATAATAATACAAAAATGAAGTAAAATATCAATGGACATACAGTTTTCATGAAAGGAAATAAATAAGATACACACTTGAATTTTCGGAAAAAAAGTTAACTAGACAGTACTAATTAGAAATACATTTTAGTTCTTTCTGGAAGGCTCAAATTCAACGTAAATGTAATGACTAATACTTTTTCTTCCGACTTATACTCAAATAAAACTATCAAAATAAAGAAGGATATTTTGGAAAATTAAACTGAAAATAGAGATGGATAACGCGCACAATAGTTTAGACCATCAGGACCGTCAGGAACAAAACCACTGAATGTGGAAATTACAGAAACAACTCAGCAGATGAGGAAATTACAGGAACAACACAGCAGATGAATTTTATAATTTTATTATACCCCCGCTTTAGCGGGCGGTATATAGTGATCATGGTGTCCGTTCGTTCGTACGTTCGTTCGTCCGTCCGTCCCTTCGTCCTTCCGTCCGTTCGTTCGTCCGTCCGCTATAGGGTACCTACTTTGTGGTGACAACTCCTCCTAGACCACTTGACATTCACTGAACTTTCATAGAATGTTTAGTACATATTGCCATTGTGCACCAGCTATTTGAAAATTTGATTAGATTTTTTATGCCCCCAGATCGAGGACCGGGGGACATATTGCCATTGTGCACCAGCTATTTGAAAATTTGATTAGATTTTTTATGCCCCCAGATCGAGGACCGGGGGACATATTGTTTTTGTCCTGTCTGTCTGTCCGAAACTTTAACCTTGGCTATAACTTTTGAACTATATAAGGTAGGCTTTTGATACTTAGCAAGTGTATAGGTCTAGTCAAGGGGAACATAAATATGCAAGAACTAAGGCACTCATAGTATTAACTCCCATGAAAACCGCGAGTGACATCAGGTGCTGCGGAAGGGTAAGCATGTTCTGCTATATTAGCGGCACCTATCACACTATCAGTGAGTCAATCCAGACTGACTTAAATAAATAAATCTCATATTTGAAGACACTACACGTATATTGTTTGATTATCCATGGTTAATCACATTACATTACCATAGGTATGATACAAGTTGACGGGTGCGTACAAATTCAGCGACAGTATCATTTCAGCGACTATCGTTTTCAGCGACATCTTTTGAGGAATTCAGCGACGTATTTTCTAATATGTAAATTCACCCATTTTAAATAATAATACAAAAATGAAGTAAAATATCAATGGACATACAGTCTTCATGAAAGGAAATAAATAAGATACACATTTGAATTTTCGGAAAAAAAGTTAACTGGACAGTACTAGTAAGAAATACATTGTAGTTTTTCCTGGAAGGCTCAAATTCAACGTAAATGGAATGACTAATATTTTTTCTTCCTGACTTGTACTCAAATAAAACTATATTAAAATAAACAAGGATATTTTGAAAAATTTAACTGGAAATAGAGACACTCTTAAGATAAGAGCCTCGTCGCGCACATAGTTTAGACCACCAGGAACAAAACCACTGAACGTGGAAATTACAGGAACAACTAAGCAGATGAATTTTATAATTTTATTATACCCCCGTTTTAGCGGGCGGTATATAGTGATCATGGTGTCCGTTCGTTCGTACGTTCATTCGTCCGTCCGTCCTTCCGTCCGTTCGTTTGTCCGTTGTCCGTCCGCTATAGGGTACCTACTTTGTGGTGACAACTCCCCCTAGACCACTTGACATTCACTGATACTTTCACAGAATGTTTAGTACATAATGCCATTGTGCACCAGCTATTTGAAAATTTTATTAGATTTTTTTTTTTCAACGGGGGGGGGGGTTATGATATTAATGAGCTTTGCTCACATTTTTCTAGTTATTGTCATGTATTTTCGCACGTAAATGTCGCTGAATTTATAAAATAGAATGTGCTGAATTTATATGTTTTTCTCGCTGAAATTAAAAACATTAGTAATATCCCTGGATTTTACATGTATTCATTACGAAAATCAAAGAAAATATAGACACGCTGAGACAACATTGATGTATTTTTCCACAGAAGGAGTAATTACTATGTAAATACTGCAATGTAATGCAAGTGATATTAAAACAATTTATATTGAGCAAAAATATAATAAAAATCAAATGCAAAAAAGATAAACAGCCTAAAAATAATAAAAATAACACACACACAAAAACAAAATGTGAAGATAAAAACAAATTAATAGAAATAATAAAACTGAAATAAATGTTTTACTTCTTATAAAATATTTTATTAAATAGTAAACAAATACAAAGAAATTGCACTATTAATAAATCATGCACAAAGGCCGTTTAATTTTATGGGTAACCGAAGGATGAAGGTCTAAAGTGAAACAAAATCCTAAAACTGAATCACATGATCTATATAGTTCATTTTAAATGGTTACACATAATCATTTGTATACTTTTGATATATATATAAAATGATGTATTAACCTGTTATATTGGCTCTTTCTTGAGAGGTTCTAATGTGTTAGTGTCTTTCATTCTGGGGTATAAATTATCAACTATTTTTTTACGTTGCTCCGCGAATACTGAGTATATGGTGTCAAATTCAGGATGTCGTTTCTACTGACGAACAATATGCCAAAGAAAAACAACGCGAATTCGTATATTCTTCTCGATTCTGATTAATTTTTCATGTTATATCTAATTCAAAAAGTTCTTATTTAAACGTTCTTAAAAATGCTATGACGTAGTAGGAGTGTTTGCACTTTGTTGTGAAGACCTCGTGGTGCCTTCAAGATCAAAAACAACAATGAAAGCGTTGTTCCATTTGCTTAATCTTACCATATTTTACGAAATGATATGAAGTAAATGAACATGAGACAATAACACATATGTTAACTCCAACTGCAATAATTTTAATGAGCTGTATGGCAAATTTTGGAAATGCTGTATGGCCATTTTGGAAATTTATTCCCTATCAGCAGCACTAGAACCCAAACAAAGGAAATCCATAATTTCAAAAAATGTTTAAGTGCATAAAATAAACGAAATCCGTATAATCAGTAGTATCAAATAAAGCTAAGGACAAAACTACGATGGTGGGAATTAATCCTTCGGTTTTAGAATTTACATAAATTTAGATAATAGTTATTGAACAAAGTGTACACATGAGATATTATCTCATGTACAAGTACACCATATCTAAGAAAAATAAATGTATCTATAGGGATTTTGTCCCATGTACATTTACTCCATAAATATCCTTTTTTTTACCGTGGAGTTTGTCTCTCGTACAGTGTGGAGTCCGTAATAAGAGGTGTAAGCTCTGTATAATTTGTCAGTTATGGCGTATTTGTTCATGTGAGAATTTCTCATACGAATGCACTATCAAAATTCAAATTCGGCTTTCTTGTTTGGTAAAAAATTAAACTATTTTTCTAGCCATCTGTTTATATATTGCCCACATCTCCCGATTTTACTTGCCAAGTTTTCTTACAAACAACTCGATGAATGCCCTGTGATCGTTTATATGTTGTATTGTCTATTAGTGCCTTTGTCGGGCAACTGATGACAGTGTTTGTAAGAGTACTTTGGCCAATATGTTATGTTTTTTGACAACCCCGCAACCATACAAAAATTATGTAAAAGAGGGGATGGATGCGGTTTTGTTCAACATTTAGCAAGTGAATTCCGGTTAAACCGGTCCTAGGGGTCGTCTTGAACTTACTATGAGGTATAAGCACAGCTCATTGTTGAAGGCCTCATGGTAACTTCAAGATGAAGAACAGCAATGAAAGCATTGTTCCATTTGCTTTATCTTACCATGTATCTATACGAATTTTGTCCCATGTACATTTACTCCATATCCCTTTATTTGTTTATTGAAAGACGAGGAAATAAATACAACGATTTGAAATGAAATACACACACTTTCAGTTTGAGCCTTTTCAAATGAAATGAATTGAATTTGATAATTCGTTGCTCACAAAACTACACCCAGACATGAACTACGTTTATGCGTATATGTCTTGTCTGCTGCGTATATCTGTCCGGGCATGTACCGTATGTCTGTACCCTGAGCAACAGTACAAAGATGCTTAATATCTACTAAATTTGCAATTTTGGCCCCTGTCTGGCCCCTTGTAACTGGAAAATAGTAAGAACTACACCAAATCTGTCGACTTACTACCGAAAGCTTGTAAGTCAAGGACAATTCAAAGAAACAAACCTAATAACCACACGATAAGGAATGAAAATCTTGCATATCTTGAATAAAGGGCTACACCGAGAGCAGCATGTCGATCACTGTAACTTGAACAAGTGTAATTGCAGATGAATGTAGACACGGTAGAGCTTGACACAATGATGAACTTGACACAGCAATTAGCTGGACAAAGACTAAAGAATGAAAATTAGCCCTTTGCTTACAGAGTGGATACGGAAAGAGCTCCGAAAAAATCTTTTACTTACAACTGAAAGCCTACGTCAAGAGGAATCCAAAGAAAATAATCCCATTCAAATCAGATGACAAATAAAAATTTTAAGTTATTTCCAAATTTGAAATTTAGTCCCTTATAGCACAGAAAGGGTAAGAGGAACGTAAAATCTGTTGGCATACCACTGAAAACTTATTTCAAGAGAAGTTCAAAAACACATACCCAACTTGAAAATGTGCAACTTTGGCTACTAAGATATCTATCAATTTTTTGCGGTCGTATAAAAATTGAAATTTTTGCCTCTTTTTTGTCCCTTATATCTCCTAAATGGCAAGAGCTACGCTAACTCCGTTGGCATACTACTGAAGTAAATGAAAGCTACAACAAGAGAAATCCAAAGAAAAACAATCTTATTGAATCCGACAAAAAAGAAAAGTTTTAGGTAATCAGCAGATTTGCCGTTTGAATTTTTCATTAGGAATCCATTGCAAAAAATGCATTAAAATCTGACTGAAAATAGAAATATGAATTTTTTAAATGAACCCTTTTGGGCCCCATTTATGTCATGTACGCTACATGCGACTTGATAACTATTTTTTCTGCGAAGGAAAATTGTGTCAAATTTTTTGCAGTCTACTAAAATTCTTCACATACAAGTAGAGCCCTAAGCCTAAGGTAATAGGCACGTAAATACCAATGTTTCCGGATTTCGATAAAATTTTACGTACAAGCGCATCTAATGGAGCATGTTATCAAAATGAGAGAAAATCGGTTATAGCTATTTTTCTGCAAACTTGAAATGTTTTAAACTATCCGTTTTAATGATGTAAAATTCATATAGGGTCACCCTGTGCAACTGAATTAATTCCGCCGCTATAAATAGTTGAAAGTATCAGTATGGTAGGCTCGCAAAAATGAATATCTCTCTGTACAATCCTCCATCAAAATACCGACGTCGTCCATAAAATTATTATTTAATTAAGGCGTGATTAAAATGATGTACCCCTGTTCAGCGATATATACCAGAAAATCGAACTCGGTGACCATATAAAAATATATATCAATAAAACAAAAATTTCTTTCGCGATGTCATATCAGTTTTTCAGCAAAATTGTAGGATACATTTTGAAGCAACGATAATTTAAAGTAAAATTCATATATATCAGGTTTCACTTTCATTCTAAATGGTCTATTACCTTCAACGATAGGGGTATGAAAGCTTTCGTGATGAGAAAAAAATATTTAAGTTGTTCCCACGAGTTGTCAAGTCGTTCCCACGAATTATAAAGTCGTTCCAACGAGTTGTTAAGTCGTTCCAACGACTTACCAAGTCGTTCCCACGAGTTGTAAAGTCGTTCCAACGACTTGAAAAAGTTGTTCCCACGAGTTGTGAAGTCGTTCACACGACTAAGTAAGTCGTTCCCGCGAGTTGCAAAGTCGTTCCCACGACTTGTTAAGTCGTTCCTACGACTTGTTTAAGTCGTTCCCAAGACTTACCAAGTCGTTCCCACGAGTTGTGAAGTCGTTCCCACGACTTCTAAAAGTCGTTCCCATGAGTTATTAGGTCGTTCCAACGAGTTTTTAAGTCGTTCCAACGAGTTTTTAAGTCGTTCCAACGACTTATAAATCCGTTCCCACGAGTTATTAACTGTTGGCCTCAGTATAAAAGGCTGGTCGGACACTTTAGTAGGTAAGCATGAAAGATTAATTCGCGATTTTTTTTTTGGAAGGCCATAACGTGTGTTGAAATATGAAAGCTTATTTATGTCATTTTCTTGATGAAAAAAAATAATTTAAGTCGTTCCCACGAGTTGTAAAGTCGTTCCCACGAGTTGTAAAGTCGTTCCCACGAGTTGTAAAGTCGTTCCCACGACTTCTACAAGTCGTTCCGAAGAGTTGTAAAATCGTTCCCACGAGTTTCAAAGTCGTTCCCACGAGTTGTAAAGACGTTCCCACGACTTCTACAAGTCGTTCCCACGATTTATCAAGTCGTTCCCACGAGTTGTTAAGTCGTTCCGACGACTTGTTAAGTCGTTCCCACGAGTTGTTAAGTCGTTCCGACGACTTCTACAAGTCCCAACGAGTGGTAAAGTCGTTCCCACGACTTGTTAAGTCGTTCCCATGACTTGTTAAGTCGTTCCCATGAGTTGTAAAGTCGTTTACACGAGTTGAAAAGTCGTTCCCACGACTTCCAGAAGTCGTTCCCACGAGTTACTAAAGCGTTCCAACGAGTTGTAAAGTCGTTCCCACGAGTTGTAAAGTCGTTCCCACGACTTCTACAAATCGTTCCCACGACTTATCAAGTCGTTCCCATGATTTGTTAAGTCGTTCCCACGACTTGTAAAGTCGTTCCCATGAGTTGTAAAGTCGTTCCCACGAGTTGTAAAGTCGTTCCCACGACTTCTACAAGTCGATCCCACGAGTTGTTAAGTCGTTCCCACGAGTTGTAAAGTCGTTCCCACGAGTTGCAAAGTCGTTCCCACGACTTCCAGAAGTCGTTCCCACGAGTTACTTAGTCGTTCACACGAGATGTAAAGTCGTTCCCACGAGTTATAAAGTCGTTCCCACGAGTTATAAAGTCGTTCCAACGAGTTATTAGCTGTTGGTCTCAGTATAAAAAGCTGGTCGGTCACTTTAGTAAGTAAGCGTGAAAGATGAATTCGCGATTTTTTTATGGAAGGTCATAACATGTGTTGAAATCTGTACGAATTCAGGCCCACTGTGAAATTATTATTACGATGAAAAATTGATAACAAAGAATCTGACCCTTTCAGTTTTTTTTTCCGAAAATGCATATTAAATTCAATAGTCATATTTAACACACTTGTAAAGTTAATATAAGCCACAGGGAATGCACATGAAATTTTGTAATTGAGTACTACAAATAGGATGCTTTCATATTTCACATAAGAATCAACATGTAGACATCCAAAAGTTCAGTTTGCTTCTCCGTCAGTTTAAAGGCGGAAGTACAATTAAATTTACCTATCTTTTACACGACCGAAAAAAGGGCATGACACAGTCCCCGGCTTCGATGTCTGCGGACAAATGATTTGTTAGATAACTTGTTCTAGTTGATGGATCAATACAAAAGCATAATGTTTATTAGCACAAAGAAAAAGTTTAAATTTGTGGTTTTTTAGCCACCCGTTTCAGAATTAGGAGCAAAGGAGCCAAATTGTACATTTTCACATATTGGCCTACAGTTAGTGGACGACCATTTGATTTTCAGGGGCGGGGGTCTTGGGCGATTTTGTAAATAAAGAATTTAATCATGGTACCAGTGAAAATACATATAATAATTCTACTTCTCATGAAAATAAATAATTTAATTTTGATTTGAAGAATATATATTTTTGTTGCAAATGGAAATAAATACTAGAGGCTCAGAGACTGAGCCTGCATCGCTTACCTGACAAAATGCTTCTATGCCATGCATGACCAAAAATAATTTTTTTTAGCAATGGGGGTCTAATGTTTAGCACTCGTGTTTTTTTTACTGCTCCTATTGAAATGAATAATCTTTGAAAAGGACCTTCTATTCATCATTCCAATACAGTTTAATTAAATTTGCTTGAATAGTTTCAGAGAAGCTGATAAAAAGATGATTTTCTCGTAGGCTCCATTGTTAAACTATGTTCCGCATTGGCAACTGTTTTTTTTTTTTTTTTTTTTTGTTTTTTTTTTTGTCAAACAAAATGAAATGAGAAATCTTTGTTGGGGACCTTTAGTACATCATTCCTGTAAAGTTTTGTTGAATTTGCTTCAACAGTTTCAGAGGAGAAGATGAAAATGTGATTTTTCCAAAAAGGATCCAATGTTAAACCTAAGTTCCATGCCGACGGCCATGTTTTTTATCTGATCGGAAAGAAATGAGCAATCTTTGTAAAGGTCTTTCCATACACCATTCTTCTAAAAATTAGTTAAATTTGCTTAAGCGGTTTCAGAGGAGAAGATAAAAATGTCATTTTCCCATAGGTTTCAATTTTGAACTATGTTACGTGCTGGCGGCCATTTTTTTATCAGATCGGACCAAATGATCGGAACGAAATGAGCAATCTTTGTTAAAGTCCTTCAGTACGTCTGGTTGCATTTGCTTCAGTGGTTTCAGAGGAGAAGAAGAAAATGGGGTTTTTGCCATAGGGTCTAATGTTAAACCTAGGTTCCGTACGCCGGCCATGTTTTTTATCTGATAGGAATGAAATGAAAAATCTTTCCTGTAAAGTTTGTTTGAATTTGCTTCTGCAGTTTCAGAGCAAAAGATGAAAATGTCATTTTCCCATAGGGTCCAATGTCAAACCTAAGTTCCGCGCTGGCGGCCATTTTTTTATGGGATCGGAACGAAATGACCAATCTTTGTTAAGGACCTTTAGTACATCATTCCTGTAAATTTTGGTTGAATTTGCTTCAGGGGTTTCAGAGGAGAAAATGAAATGTGATTTTTCCCGTAGGGTCCAATGTTAAACCTAAGTTCCGCGCTGGCGGCCATGTTTTCAGCAGATCGGAATGAAATGAAAAATCTTTGTAAAGGTCCTTCCATACATCATTCCTGTAAAGTTTGGTTGAATTTGCTTCTGCAGTTTCAGAGGAGAAGATGAAAATGTCATTTTCCCATAGGGTCCAATATTTAACCTAAGTTCCGCGCTGGCGGCCATTTTTTTATCAGATCAGAACGAATTGAGCAATCTTTGTAAAGGTCCTTTAGTACATCATTCATGTGAAGTTTGGTTGAATTTGCTTTAGTGGTTTCAGAAGAGAAGATGAAAATGTCATTTTCCCATACGGTCCAATGTTAAACTATGTTCCTAGCTGGCGGCCATGTTTTTTATCGGATCGTAACAAAATGAGCAATCTTTGTGAAGGACCTTCCATACACCCTTCCTGTAAATTTGGTTCAATTTTATGGAAGGCAGAAACCGTCAAAAAATACAACATTCAAACAAAACAAGCAATACTGAAATAAACGAAACTAAATTGAAATAAAACAGAACATTTTGTCAAATAAAACAAGCAAGGTTTAAATAAACCAAACTAAAATAAAACAGAACATTTTGTCAAATAAAACAAGCAAGATTTAAATTAAAATAAAACAGAACATTATGTCAAATAAAACTGCAAGATTTAAATAAACCAGACTAAATTGAAATAAAACAGAACATTTTGTCAAATAAAACAAGCTCGATTTAAATAAACCAAATAAACTGAAATAAAACAGAACATTTTGTCAATAAAACAAGCCCGATTTAAATAAACCAAACTAAATTGAAATAAAACAGAACATTTTGTCAAATGAAACATGCAAGATATAAATAAACAAAACGAATTGCTATCAAAGCAACCAATCAACAAACAAAAAACAATCAATGCACAAATAAAACAGACCATAACAGAGAGGTCNCAACTCTTCTATATAAGTTTTGTTACTCAAATATATATTGCACTTTCATGAATTCAACCTTTTAATTGTTACCATTATAGTCACCACTTGGCGTCCGTAATGTTTCCGTCATCTACCGTAAACAAAATCTTCTCCGAAACAATTGTACCAATTGTAACAAACCCTTGGTCGCACTAATCCATGAGTTATGTTCTTTTATGCTTATAATTTTCATGTACGTAGCTCTTTCAACGTTGATTGCAAGCGGTAACATAGTTTGACGTAGGGTCCGATGGGCAATGCTTTCAAACAAAGATCTTCCTCTCTGAACAATCATATTAGTCAATAGTCCTGTTATTATCCAATGCAACAGACTCAACATAAAATTTACAATGACTTGTAAACATCTGATGTGTTTTCTCATGATTCTACTCCATAAACTTAAAACTTATACTTCAAATGTAATGCCAGCCAAGTCGACTCACTTACACACTCCTAAACTTATTGAATATTGTCTTATATACACACTCCTCGTGATACTATTTCAAATCTAAATAAACAAGATAACTCAAATGAGATCTCCAACTAGTGAAAGACTATTAAGGGGGTAGACCTGGGGTAGGAGGAGATAACTCTGTTTTTTAGTTTTTTATTACTTACACAAACAAATAGAATCATTACAATAGGTATTATCAAAATTCTGAACTTGTAAAAGTTTTCCCACACAGCAAATAAATATTAATTTTGTCATGAAAACAAATACCCAACATCCAGTTATTTATAATGAGGGCATTTTACTCTACATTTTTGCAATGCTGTCCAACGAAAATGAAAATGTGTAAAAGTCAGATTTCTGCCAAGGGAGGTAATTTATAGCACAGATTCAGCAATTTTATTGATTTTTACCTACTTTATTCTAAATTAAGAAAAAATTGGGCGGTAGAATTTTCTAAAATTTTAATATATCTTGCATATTCTAGTTTTCTTTCTATTCTCATTTTTTGGTGAAAATTAAACGACAGAATTTTTTACAAGAAGTGTTTAATAGTAATCAAAATAGAGTAAAAATTTCAGCCTGTATTATTTAGAACATCCATGTATTTCAGTTCAAACTATTTAAATTTACTATCATTATTCATGCTTACTTTCACACATGTCTAGACTACAGAATTTTTTATTTGAAATAATTTTAAATCAAATACAAATTTAATTAGAGCCAATTTTATACACCACAATCAAGTCCTGAACGGACAAAATAATATGAGGAAACAGGGTATCTTTGATGAACACTAGACATAAAACGGGACGGTAAAAATTGTTGAAAATTGCTGAGAGTCGACATGAACATATGTAGTTTTAATACTAAAAATATTAAGAAAATTAAACGAGTGAAAAATTTTAGGCTTACCCAGGTCTACCCCCTTAAATGAGGCCGCCGATCTACTGCTAAAATCGGCAGTCCCTACTACAAATCTTGCGAATGATTTAACCGACGGCACCACCTCCTCTACAAATAGTCGACCGAACATAATGTAATTTTTTTTTTTCGCGGGTACTTACTTTCGTGGATTTCCGAGCGCTAACAATTTCGCGGGTATTTAATTTCGCGGGATGGTCTTCAAACTTTTGATTTTTAACTACTAATTACGCATAAATTTATACGTATTCACCGGTATTTTTTTCGCGGAAAAGTGTTCACCGCGAAATTCGTGAAAATAAGTACACCGCGAAAATAAATACAATTACAGTAAGTTTGTAAGAAACGACGGAGCTCTTACACTTTTCCCAGTCAGTCGTTTTCCTGACGTGTCCTATATTGTGAATACAGGCCTGTAAAATTTTCATCTGATTTGCCCCCTAGAATTACCTCCCTTGTTTTCCATCTCGACTACTCCGTAAGAAGTCATTGATTGCATAAGCCAAGGATGTCTTCGCATCCTGAATTAGTTGCAACGATGTTCAGTCCGTCCACTTGCGTTCCCTCTACTTGCATTACCACTACTTGCACTAGTTAGGTACTCCAACGAAAAAAATTGAATATTCGCATTCAATGAAAATAACGGTGCAAAAAGATAGTTATCTGGTTATATAATAAGAAATTAAACCTTTAATCTCCAGAAAATTGAGATTAAGGATTAATTAACATAATTTAAAAAATTGCAATTTGTCCACTTCCGGTAGTTTTTCTTCTCATTTTCCAGTTCTATTAAGAGCTAAGGAAAAACTGGTTCCAAATTATTTTGAGTTACGGCGCTTTGGCCACTAATTAAGATAGACTACGACGAGAATTCAAGAAAACTACAAAAACAAGTAAAAGTTAAAATTGTCGTGCACCTACGTGCATTCATGAATCTATTTGAAATTTTGCAGTTGAAAAGTATAGGTTGTAATTTAAATACAAAACTTAACGTGCGTCTTCATGCACCATGTCTTCATTATGTACTTGTGCAATGAAAATTGATAAATTATCAAACTTTGCATACAAAAGTCTTCGTTGGAGTACCTTCACTAGTCCTTAAATTTGTGAAAGTGTGGGACTAGGCGTGTTAAATGTTAAAATAATACTCTACATACAACAAAGGTTTGAACTGCCATATATGATTTTTTTTAAATGCTCGTGTTAAATGGCTCAAAAACGGTTTATAACTTTTAGAAAACGATTTTGCCTTAGTATAGCCCTTTTCAAAAAGTGTTGTTATCTTTTCCTGGATTGGAACTCCCCATCAAATGGGGGTACAAACACTCTTTCCTTCCGGTTACCACTCATACGGTTGGCTAACAATATAAAACTTAAAACCAGAATACATGTTAATTATAACGAAGTTAGTGCAGTGTCACACTAAACAATGTCCTTATAATCTAAATATGAACAGTGTTATGAACTGTGTTCATGATTAACAACACTTGTCGTGTTGGGTTGATAACCGG
>MJUU01000299.1:0-18290 GCA_002080025.1 Modiolus philippinarum | reverse complement strand
TCTTGTTTATTGAGAGTTCACACTGTTAGTGCTTTAGTTTTTTGTGTTGTATATGTAATGTTCGTGTGTTTTGTGGGCAGGTGGTGTCTTTGGTCTTCCGTCTTTTGCCTTGTCTCTGGACTTTGATTTGTGTAATCTTGTGTTTTGTTCCTTCGGTATTCTACTGCCCTTGTTTTAGAAAAATCAAGCATAGTGCGCACCTATATTATATCGTAACATACTTTCCTTTTAGATTGGTTTTGAGAAAAAGTGTGGATTTATAACCTAATGCAGCGAATTCGGCAAAGACATCATGAATGATACCTTTGATTCACGATTATACAATTGTTACCCTAGATAGTGTGTGACCTAGCGCTTTTTCTCCCCAGATAGTAAGGACGCCCGAGAGCCTGCTCGAGGGTGACCTTAATTTCAAGGGGAGAGAAACCGTTGGGTAACACACTACCCAGGGTAGTACCTGTTATATTAAATCGAATTTTCGTGTTTATCGGTTGACATTCTAATGCAATCCACCGTTAACCGGTTGATCCAGCGGAAGATTAAATGTCATGTTACACGATTTGAATAAATTAGATTATAAGATATTAAAATGAGTATATAACATTTTAGTTTATCATGAGCGTGGAATACAGTGTGGAAAAATTAAATTTTTTGAGAGAATGGATTTGGAAAAATGAACAGGACTTAAGATCTTCCAATAAATCCTTCGAATTTTTAAGTATTCATATGTGATCTATGGCATGAATATTTTAACAGTATGCTTGATGCCTGTTTTTGACTGCAGACATAATCTTAGTTAGTTCAATAGCATGAATAGACAATTTAGTAGTTGAGCAAGATGAAGATCCTACGATGTATCTTTCCTTATATGGATTTTTGTGTAATTTTGGTACCCAATACAGGCATGACAGGTCTTGATTGTTATTTTAGTATGGATATCCAAGGAGGACATGAATGGTCTGTGATTGGAAAAGATTATAAAGATATTAAACAAAACTTAGGTCCAGAACCGTGTAACAAACAGCATTAGTATATTTAAAGTTTAAAATTTATCCTAGATTCTATATCATATAATAAACGATTATTAAAGTTGCAAAAATCAACACTGTAACCCATTCTTAGTATTGCTTTCAGTTTCCTTTGAATCACACTTTTAGCTGTTAATAAATCATAATTAACAACAACTAATTTTTTAGAATCATCCCAAATGAAATGGTTCCATATGTGTTTCCATTCTATGGCTTGAAAGTGTGATTCAAGGAAATCATGACTTAAAATAACAACAAATGTCTCGCTTTTTCCTACATTGTGTCTGATTTGTTCTACATGAAGTCCCCCTGCGTCAAAATCTCTATATGGGATACACACTTTATATCTCCTACTTTCTAAATAAGAAATCAGAACTTGTGTTGACCATCGTCTGACATCATCATTTTCTATATTAAACGATAAATAAACATCATGCTCCATAGAAGAATGTCGATTTAGGTCCCTATTAGCTTTCTTCTGTCTTCTGATTATTAACTGTATTTCGTAACGAAATTTGAAGTAAATTCCAGCTACCATAAGAATGATAATTGTCATTGCTCCTAGCACCATACATATAAAACTACGGAATTTTAAGATAGAACACAGATCCCTTTTTGTTAATAATAATATATCTACATCGTTATGTTTAAGCTTGCACACAATGTGATTATCAAAGCACCTCTGTCCCTTCTGTCTCTGTAGCCAAATTTGTATCCAAAGATGTTCACAACTACATTTCAAAGTAATTTTTCCAAATTTCCAGTTACATGGCTTTCTTGAAAGGAGGGATTTATTTAGTGAACTCACTTTATTATTCCGCATGTCAACCTTGGCAAGCCAGTGGATGGTATAGACTAAAGGGTCTATAAAGTGGATTTTGTTACCAGACAGGTTTATCCTCATGGCTCGTTGTAAATAACTATGGTAAGTAAAACTTTCTATATGGTTAAAGGATAAGTCAATGTCTAGTTTGTCCTCATCTGGGAATATATTAGGCATTTTAGACATGTAACTGGATGTACAGTTAACTACCACCCTGTTCTTAGAGGGTTGTTTGAAGCAGTGACATTTTGGAGGGCATTTATCTTTTAATGTTAAATTACAGATAAGAAGGTCAAATAATGACCGATCGTCAGCAAAGGTTTTTATTGTGAACCCTTTCAAGTGAGGTGGACTTCCACATGTCATATTTGTATCGGTAACCCCTTCAAATCTTTTTGCTGCAATAACTACTTTTCCGATCATCTCACCAATGGCACAATCACATAACCATGGGTTATCTCCAAGTTCAACGGGATAATTGAATGCCACCTGAAAAATATCCCCATTGAATCCTAATTCTGAAGCGGATGGGAATTTCGTAAAATTGTTGTGTGTTGCCTTTATTATACCACCACCGATTGTTTTATCTTCTTTTCTAAAACCTTTCCAGTTGTTTTCATTTGTGACGTAAGATATATTGTTAAAGCAATATGCGATTTCAAAAAACCAATAACCTAAAAATAAATTTGTCACGTCAACAGTTGTGAGTAAGTTTTGGATAAGGTTTATATGCATCAGACTTCCTGGTCAGTTCTTAAAGGTTCCTGGTTGTATGTATGAAATCTTATTGAAGGATAAATCCAAATATCGAAGAAACATCAAACCCTGGAAATCGGTTTTATTAATACTTGTTAATTTGTTGTTTGATATGTCCAAGGTATCCAATATGGTTAAACAAGCGATATCAGAGAGTGTACTTAATTTGTTATTACTTACATTAACTTCCACCATATTGGAAAACTCGCACAGATTCTTAGGCCAACTCGATAGATCGCCATGTTGAAAATTAAAAGCGTAAACATATCTCTTTGAAATTAAGTCATTACCTTTAACAAAATGAGCATGGTCTAAAATATATTTTATTTTGGTGTATTGTTTTACATGTTTGTACGCATCAAACGTCCAGAATGGGACAGCCAGCTCCACACAGCACAATGCCGTCAGATCGGATACAAATTCAAACTTTCGTCGGAAACAATCACTTTTAGGGTCTTTACAACAATCGGGACACAGAAGATTCCTACTTGCCACTGTGTTGTTGGTCCAATTAAAGTATCCTGGTATACTTATTTCTCTTTGGCAGAATCCAGTGCTTATCCAAATCAAGATTTCAAAAATAAGGAGAAACAGATGCATCTGAAATCATACGTAGTAAACATTAAAACAATATAACAACATCAGTTTCATGAAAATTACTGAAACAAAATATGAGTATATAATTGCTACGACAGGATGTGATTAATTAAATCGGAGTCCTAGAAGTGTTATATTTAAAAATTTAGCCAGATTAAACTGTTACATGATAGCAACTTATTTACTACAATCGCCGTTTTCCTAAAACACGAATTTTCTCAAGGGACCAACATTAATGCGCGGCGCTTATTCTGTATATCCGGGATATACAGGACTGCAATTAGATGCAAATTTTGTTTTACATAGTGGCACTATGTTAGTTTTCAATCGTTTAGCTTTGTAAGCTTTGTAAGCTTTGTAATGCAACTACTGGTGGACCAGAGGTCTACGAGGGTATTCACATGCCCAATAGACAGACTTGTCTGAAATGAAAATTTTACCTTGTGTGTTATAGAAATTTACAGTTTTTATCAAAATTCTAACCCTTTAGAATTTCATTTCATTCCGTGTATGGCACTCGGTAGATGTCCTTGGTACTGGATTTGGCTTCCTATTTCGATATTCTTGGAAACGACTACTTCTTTTTTGACTACTTTTGGATTATGGCTTTCCATATTATTTGATTTTAATGCTGCTGATGAGAGGTTACTCCTTGAAATACGTGTACAGCATAACGAAATTTACTGTATTTATGCAACTTCGATATTTTTTGTATTTTGAACATTTGAGTCGATGCCCTGGCTGGTGGACCAGAGGTCCCCGAGGGTATTCACAAGCCCATTTAGTCAGGCTAGTCTGACATGAAAATTTTACCTTGCGTGTTATAGAAATTTACAGTTTTTATCAAAATTCTAACCCTTTAAAAACACTGAGGCTTCATTCCGTGTATGGCACTCGGTAGATGTCCTTGGTGCTGGATTTGGCTTCCTATTTCGATATTTTTGAAAATAAGTACTGCTTTTTGACTACTTTTGGATTATGCCATATTATTTGATTTTAATGCTGCTGATGAGATGTTACTCCTTGAACACGTGTACAGCACAACGAAATTTACTGTTTTTATGCAACTTCGGTATTTCTTGTATTTTGTAAGATTTGTGGATCAAGTTGCTACTATATATTTCACTTTGTCCAATTACGTCAGTGCGCTGAGTTCTAGTCAATTTTCAATTTGACATTAACTGCAAACACACATCGTGACAATGTTTAAAGAGAAAGAAATATATCATTTGACCAAATATATTTGTACTTAATTGTAGACTTTTCGTGCAACTTGAGTCAAAGTGACTTTGTTTTGTATGACTGTGCTTGCAGAATTATTTGATCAAATAAATGCAACCAAATTACCCCCAGAATACGATTTTCACAGCACCCGACTTATATCTGATATAATATATAATTGCTAGTTGTCACTTCGTAACATTATGCCTCATTAGAAGAAATACATGGTTAGTGATATATTTGGGGAGTACATGCGTTGAAACGATACCCGAATATTGCGACTATTCCATGGTCAATTAAGTTGAAGTAAAATTTATGACATTATCACACTAGGCCAAACTATCCTACATTTGTAGATTTATTCTATTTCTGATGGAATTGATAAAGTATGTTTCTGAACGTCCACCACTCAGAAGTCTTGTATTCAAAAAAGCAGGGTAGTCTGATTACAGATGAAACCAAGGTCTGGTGGTTCAAAGGTCAGATATCCCATTCCCTCGAGCCCCGGTTGTACAAAGTCAGGTAAGACGACGGCCTTGTAGTTAGAATGACAAATAGTCAGTTATCAAAGGTCCACAGGTCTAGAAATTCCATTTTTCTGTGCTGAAGAGACATGTAAGTTGTAGCCATGGTGATCTGCTGCTTGAGGAAATTAATTCAAAGTTACCTAAGTATTTACTTACTAATAATGGAAATCAGATGTTGATTTCTTTACAAATTTGTCATGTCATGAATTAGATCTTATGAACTGGATAAGCCGTATTGCAAAAAGTTATTTGGTTGTAGTCAGAAAGCGCGAATGAAATGGGAAAGAGAGGAATGTTTTCTGTAGCAAACGGCTACTGAAACCCTACGAAAAGGTGCATCAAAAGTTTTTTTTAACATACAGAAAGCTTTATGCCTTCTTTAAATGCACGTGAGTAACCGACATGCTACTTCCGTAGAAGTTGTACCCTGCAAGTCAGAGGTGGCTACAGAACCTTTCTGATTTGCGTGGAAAAGACAACAAGAAATAGTTTTGAGTCTGTCAAAATGCAGAAGGGTTACAACCGCATGCATGAAAAGGAAATTCATATTGTTAGATATATAACTTACTGTATCTACTACTTTGTTTAATCCCTTTCTTTAAAAGTCGGAATGAAAAATCAAGAGAACACAAGTATCTTTATACCATCTGTAAGAAATCATAATAAGATACTTTTTTCTTTCATATAAATTCACCCATTTCCGGATTTGACCAGCCAGAAACATTTAGTTCATTTTCAACTTATCTCTAGAGAAACATATCCACATATTATTCAAGTACCCCCAACACCCACTGAAAGTTCTTTTTCATTATTAGACACTTAAGTATTGTACTCTCTATTCATACTTTTACACGGAAAATGAGGTGATACAAAAAAGCAGTCAAGGACATTTACTTTTAGCACAAGCTACTAAATTAAGGCGTGGATGACCTATTTTTAAAAGTGATAAGAATAATAATTCCTACACAGATGCTTTTCAAGTGCTCTAGATTTTTCCAATATTGTAGTCCTTTCCCGTCTATGTTGACCCATTTCCGATTACGATAATTGCTCTCGGATATTTAGAAATGTGAAATGATAGATAATAGTATGATGTAAAGCTTTTTTCTAGAATAGTTTCGTTTATGCGAAGGGCATAAAAAAAGCTCAAAATAGAATAATAAAAATTCGTGAATATTGATTAAGACAAATATTAATTTTAACCAGGATTCCTCTGTCTTATGTTTTAACTGTAAAGTACCTATCCGAACCCTTGAATATGTTTAAACATTCAAAAACTGAATACCAATGTTCGAAGACAGGGAAATATTTTTTGGTATAAAGCCCCTTTGTTCCAGAATTTACAAATGTGGTGCCAGGTTTATCAATGTTATCAAAGCACTAAAGCACTAGGAACTGTTGGGAGATCTTTTTTGAAAAATGATGGTCCTTTTTTATGTCAGTACACCAAGGCCAGTAAGAAGACAATGATATCTATGCCCTAAAATTTTCAATTTTTATGTTAAATTGAAGACAAATATGTGAAATGTGAATACATCAATGATCCATCTCCCCATCCCGAAATGTTAACCTGACACAGATGCCCCACTTTACTTTTATTATGCTCTATCATACAAAAGGAAAACCAGACAGAGCACAGGGACGTTTGGGTACCCATTACGCGATTTAACCGTACTGCCAACTTTTGCTTGTGCCGGCACCAAGTCCGGCTGTTACGAGTTGCTATCATTGTAAACTTTTTTATCTATGAAGTGTGTGTGTGTGTGTGTGTGTGTGTGTGTGTGTGCTTTTTTGTGTGCAGTTTCCTGGTAAATTTTTGGTAGGTAATTGTAATTTTCAGTCATTGCAGATTTTCCTGTTATCTTTTTATTTAATTTATATATTCACAGCATGTAATGGATGGGAAGACAGTAGAGAAATCTGGTCGGCTAATCAGTTGGTGACTGTAGTAGTTGAACCGAAAATCTCCCGAAGGTCTACGTTGGACTGGAGCTAGTCTAGAAGACAGATTACTTGAGCCTAAAACTAATGGGTGTACGTAAGTAATACACGGGAAAACAAATCAGAAGGGGGCTCATCTGAATTTGGTACTGCAACGAGTGAATAGATATCAATCCCTTGTGGAAAATTGGAAATTTAGGTCCGAACTGTGTTTCAAGATTAATTTTTACGTAATAAATGGGATGCACCTTATTTTTTAGCTGTCTACGACCTTTCAATAGCAATTGTTTTTGAGTTGCTACCGGACACTACGGCAATGGAATAGGTGGCTTTACGCGCCTTAAAACCGGTTTAACCCACCATTTCTTTTGAAATGCCTTTTAAGTCAGAACTATTACAGTCTACAATTTTCCAATGAATTTCCGCTTTTGTCAATTTGTCTGCTGACAATTCCGTTCGGTGTTGTTGTTATTGTCCCCATTGTTAACTACACTTATATTCAAATGGCCAAAATACAGAATTCCCTGACCAATCAATCGGAGAAAAAATGTACGGCTGTCGATGTTAATGTATCAAACTATGTTAGACTATGTCTTTTCGTAACAGATTCTAATACTGTTTATGACTATGCTATACTATGACTTTCCGTTTGAATTTTGTTCAGGGTTTTGATAGACTAAATTTTTCCGTATACCGAAATACAGAATACCCTTTCCAATCAATTTAAGAAAGAGTTTTAGAGAGTTGATTGTTGCCTTCGAGAAAATTCTTTGAAAAACGCGAGTCAGTTGAACTAAACATTTTCTCCAAATGAATGATAGCTGTAAGTTCAGTAATTTAGAACGTATGTAAAAACGATGATGCCCAATAAGTAACAAAGGTTCTGACATCTTCAATACACAGATGGTTGTGGAGTCTATGTGGATGGTTTGTCAGACTTGTATAATAATTTGTATATTCGCTATTTTTGGTAATGAGTACTTCTTTTTTACTACTTTTGGATCCTGGCTTTCCATATTATTTGATCCTAATGCTGCTGATGTGAGGTTTCTCCTTGAAACACGTGTACAGCATAACGAAATTAACTGTATTTTATGCAACTTCGGTATTTTGTATTTTGTTGTGCTAGCAGAAAGAGTCAACACACAAACTACATAAATAAATATAAATGGATATTCTGGTTCTGCGAAATCTCTCTTATTAATTCTTATATACCCAAAATTTTCTATAGTGCTAGAAGAACTGCCAAAAAATATAAAGAGGCTTCATCTTTTAGTCGTGCTCCTCAGATTTTTATTCTAAAAACTCTATGGAACGTCTTCAAATTCTTTGATTTTTGTAATCAAAACCTTATGAAATTTCTACTATGTACACAATTAAAAAGATGGATTAGATTCTGCTCACCAGGAATTTATGCAAATGGTATACACAGATAAAAATATAACCCGGTAAGTTATGAGGATTTTCCTTGGGCATTGGCCTAACTTATTCACACAACAATGATTACAATTTCAATAAGATTGATTTTTGCTCTGTGGAAAGAATTATTTGATCATATAAATGTTACTTTCACAATGAATTGTCATAAATTGATATGAATAACAAAATACCGAAGTTACTGTAAAATTTAGTTACTGCATATGCGCATTTCGACAACTTATGTCTCTTCGGTGCAGATCAAATCAACGCATTTGGAAATCCATAAACTGAAAATGTGCAAAAGCTGAAAGAGAACAATAGGATCTAAACAGACAGCAAAAGCAAACTAAGGACAGAGCTATGATATAGGGAGATACTCCTTTGTTTTAAACATAACTTTCTGAAATTTCGATATTCCAAGTTTTCGGACCAGCACTACAGTACTGGCTACTTGGTGAATACATTCGGAGACTAACAGTCCATTAGCGGAGGCATCGGCCCAGTGGTAATTAATAAAAAAATATCGAAGTTACTGTTAATTTAGTTTCGATAAAAAAACGATCTGATTTACAAGTTGCTTATTGTCATTAGAAATTCGTGGCAAGTTATACATTCGGGTGCTAGATGCTTTGAATATTTTACATCGTATCAACGATCCCCGAAATATAACGACCAGTCCATTGCCAATTCGTTTCAAGCACATTTATGCCTTCCTGGAAAGATCTAAATATCCTACATTTATAAATGTATTTCCTGTTAAATGATTTGGATGATTAATATGTCTCTGACCGTCCACCACTCCGAATGTCTCATTCAAACGTAGGGTAGTCCTAATAGTAAATCTGAGGTATGCTAGTTTAAACAGATATCACATTTCCTTGGGCCGTGGTAGTACAAAGACAGGCCAGCAGAGGACTTGATATTGAGAATGACAGATAGTCCGATAGGCTAGTTATTAAAGGTTAGGAACTCCAGAAATCCCATTTTTTCTACACTGAAGTAACATAAGTAGTCGAAATGGTCATCTGCTGAAATTTTATTAAATGAGATCCGAAGGCGATGATGGTTTATATATCTATGAGAGCATCTGTTTACAGTATAATTTCTTTAACAAGATAACGGATTTCAGAAGAAAAAATATGAGGTGGCTTAAATTTCATCTTTTTTTTTAAGTATGCACAGTAATTTTCAGTTACTATCAAGATCATGACATCTGCAAACGAACACAGAGGCAAAAAAATGATACAGGGGAAATTCTAAAAGTAAAAATTAAAAAGAACACGACAGTTCATATTAAATTTGAGACAAAATGTCAAAGACCAAAAAATAAACAAAATGAAAAAGAAAACAACAAAACTAAAGCACTATAACAGTGTGAACCCTAAAGAGACTGGAGGTGTCTCCATACTCTACGGAAGGATAAGTATGATCTGTTCAAGTTATTAATTCGATTAATGGTTAAGTTAAAGATCTCTTGAAAGGGCGAATGTAATGGGGAAAAGTCGAAAATTTCCTCTAGCAACCTGCCTGTAACAAAAGGGTTTTATCTTGTAGACAGCTTTGTACGTACTATATTTGAACTTTATAACCGGCAGATTAACTTTTTTAGGAGGGATTGTATCCTGCAAGTCCGAGGTGGCTAGGTCTTCTCTCTAAATCCCTTTTTTTGGGGGGGTCAAAACTGAGAAGTATTGTATCCGAATGCTTTGCAAGGACACACTGTGCTTCTTTAGTAAGTTAGCCATTCTATATCTACTATTACAAGAGATATATATCTTTACACGATTTATCAGAAATAATGTTTTTCAGCTTAAGATATTGTTTTTTCATATTTTATAATTTGAACTTTTCCGGGTAAGATAAGAAACTATTCCTTAACACTCACTGAAAGTTTTCATTGTTTCATGACAAAAATACATTCTGAAAAGGAAGTGATATTAAATAGGGGTCGATGACATTTACTTTCTAAGGCTACTTAGTTAAGGTGTGTATGACATACTTTAAAAGCTATAAGAGTAATTTTTCCTTCAAAGATTCATTTGTAGTGCTCTTAATTTTCTAAATTGACTTGTTCTATATTAGTCCTTTACCGCCTATGTTGACACTTTCCCCGATCAGGATAATTGTCAGATTATCATACATAAATATGTAAAAAATGTAAAGTGGGAGGTCATAGAAAAAAATCAATTAACACAGGAAAAATGTTAAACTGTTAAAAAAAACTGTATGCGAAGTGTAATTTTATGAACATAATATTTCTCCATGGTATTGGCACGGCCCATGAATAGTAACAACTTTCTCGTTTCACATCGTTATCTCCATGACCGCCTTATTAATCATGGCTGAAAAAAAATCCATCTCAATGTTCTTTAATAGATATCAGTACCTTGTGGAAAAATTTTTAATTTTCGGTCCAAACTGTGGTACAAGAATTTTTTTTACTTAGTACTGGGGTGATCATTTGTTTTCAATGTCTACGACCTTTCAATAGCAATTGCTGTTTAGATACAATCGGACACAACCGCAGTAGAAGGGAAGGTTTGGCATGCAAAAGAACGGATTCAACCCACCATTTCTTTTGAAATGTCTGTACCAAGGTCCACCAAGTCAGAACCATTGCGGTCGGAAATGTTACCGGTGGTTTCCACCTCATTTGTCTTTTTGTCTCTTGACAACTCTGTTCGGTAATTTTGTTATTATCCCAAGGCAATATGTTTACAACTGCTAATAAACTGCTGCGTTGAGAGCACATGTTACGCCCGTCCACAGTCAACCAGAACTTTTTGGCATTTTATGGACCACAGCAAAATTTGATCAAAACAAATTAGACAGAATATATGGATTACCAAGATGTAACCATTTATCGAATATCATATTATGTGTAAAGTCGATGCATTAAATGGTGAAAAAATAAATGTTTCCAATAATATTAAGTCAAGGCGCGAAAACTTTCCACAAAAATCATTCAATGAAACCAAATTTAAACTTAATTGGTAATTTATCAATATGCAATCATATACCAAATATCAAATCAACACTTTAAAGCATTGCAAGGAAAAAGTGGAGAAACTGATATTTTTCAAATTTACTAAGTTCAAGGGCCATAACTCTGTAAAATCATTGGGCTGGAGGTAAATTCACAATTGGCTTGTAACTCACATCGATACAATCATATACTAAACATCAAATAATTGTATTGAAGCATTGCAAAGAAAGGGTAAAGAAAAAAATATTTTTCAAAACTTTACTGAGTCTAAGCGCCGTAACTCTGCATAAAATCAATCAATCAAAACCAAGTTAGAACTTGATCTGTTACTCATCTAGTTACACTCTTATACTAAATATTAAATCTTTATGTCATACTCTGGAAACATATTTTTCAAAATTCCCCTAGTCAAAGACCCATAACTCCTTTCAAATTCAACTGACCAAAACAAAATTCAATCTTGATCTGTATCACACCTAGATACACTCATATACTAAATATCAAATAAATGTGTCAAGCGTTTAGAGAAAAAACTCCAGGAACAAAAAAGTTCACGTACGGCAGGAGGGTATGCCATGATACGTCTGTATTTCGAAGGGCGTATTAAATGTATTAAGGGTAATGAAGAGAAAAAAAAATCATTATGAAAATATGCCTTTAATAGAAAAAGTCCTGACTGATCCGACCGTCCCTGACCAAATCGGTACATGTTTGACATATCGACAGATTTAATAGCCAAAACGATACAAAAGGGTCGACGATAAGTGAGTATCGAACGGTCAGTCTAAAACGAATAAACCGAGGAAAATGACAGCATCGGTAAACAAACAAAGACGTAAAATGAGTATGGTACAGAAAAAAATAAAAATACACACATACAGAAAGATGAACAACACAGACACAATAGAAGGTGAGATATGGTGAACTGGTAGAGCAGATATCTCCTGCTTCTTACAAGAAATCCACCGTGTTGAACATGTCGAATCCGGTGGAGGAAAAAAACAATCTTAATTAAAGGGAAAGATCTCTTGTCATCTTTGAAACAGATATCCCATAACGGTTCACAATATCGTGATGTTGACCGTAGAACATCTGAAGTGATGACTTCAAGTTTTGGGAAAAATACCCTTGTTTTAGTACCCTCTTCGTGAAAAACCGGGCTCTATCAAAGAAGTCACTATATCTACCACTGACCATTGAGTAGCGAATGAGTAGAAAGGCGCTGTTTGAACGCTACTACAAAGAAAAGGGAAGTTGACTACAGGAATACTTAAGTCATCGCGTTTATTGAAGTCTAGCTCTGTTGTTAATTTCAAGATGAAGGTCAAGGAATGAGTCCGATGTGGAAGTGTCTGTAGTATCCGGAAGTATGACGACACCTGAAACATTAAGGATAATTAATTAACAAAAAAATACTTATACTTTTTTCGTTCCCTATTTGTAATTCGCGACATTTGAACTTACCTGTACTGTTGTACACTGTATCGTTTTGAAATTATTTGCTGTGTAGTATATTCTTCATCATTCATAATTTTGGGGGTATTTTCAAAATTCGTTAATTTGAATGTTGTACATGTAATATAAATGGTGTAGTTGTTCAGAAATTACAAAACGCACTTTAAAAAAAATTGACAATAGTTTCACTGTAACCGATTTCTTCTTAAAAACTGCACTAAATTTACAGAGATAATCTGTTCCAGAAAGTTTTTGACAATTTTATTTTTTTTTCCGGTTGAAAAATTCTATAAGTAACTCTTCTTCGCTATGTTAGCGCGCCACTTTTAAAGTCACCATCTTCATTTAAATGTATCTGTATAAGAAGTTGTACTTGACTTACTTGAAGAATTGAACTGTATTATCTATTTGATCTATAACAAAGTAAATTTTTCACATACTGTAGTTCAGTTTAGATACAGTCCAATCTAGACCTTGGGCAACCACTACGACCATTCAGTCGTTACCCATACGACTACCAGACCACTGGACACAAATTCTTCTTTAGTCTTTACCATTCTATTCCTTATTTTAAGCGATATGAAACCATATTTTTTTTATCGTTGGATATATTATTTTCACAATGGGGTGACATATATTTTATTTATTCACACATTTTTTGATAACTTTTATGTATAAGGCACCTTTAATCTGAGACAGTCCATCAGCTACTTTACATGGAGTATGAAAAAAAATTAATCCCTGTTTTCCCTCACAATCTCCTATTAATTTCTTCTACGATCGTCGATTCTTGTTGCGACACGGGCAGCACAAAATTTTCTAGCTCAGTAGCTGCAATAGCAAAGAACATTTCACATACAAAATGGTTTATTGTTTATATTCTTTAACATTGCTTCAATTACACTTGCAGTGTATTTATACGATCTTTTTTATATAGTTTCCATAGGTGAGGATGTTTGAAAAAAAAATATGGATATATATATATATTACATCCATGTTTACCCGGTTTCGGGTAAGGATGACTTTTTGGCAGCTCCGTTCGCAATCAGCTAGACGTTCTACCCATTTCAGATGAACCTCTATGGCAAACGCGAACCACAAAAAATAGAAAACTTCATTTTAAGTTACTTAAACCTAGTTTTTCTCTACTTAAATTCAGTTTAAGTTACTAAATTCGAATTAACGCTACTTAAATTCATTAAGCACACAAATAGAGATATTTGCTGTTAATGTGAGAAAAACGAATTAAGTAGAGAAAAAGGCAATTCAACTATCATTAAGTGCACCCAAACAACATAAATTGAGTTTAATTCACATTAAGTTACTAAAATTGAATTCAAGTAGAGAAAAACTAACTTTTAGTAACTTAAATTGAGTTTTTCTTATTTTTTGTGGTTCCCGCGCGCATATCTCTACTTAAGTAGAATCTCCCACTTGATTAGAGTTAATATCCAAAGTTCTGTTTGAGACAATTGTTTTGTTTGGCTGACTGCTGTGTTGTGTGTCTACCGTGTTGACCGTGTACCGAAAATTCAATTTATATAAAATGAAATACAGTTTTAACAGTCGATGTTCAATGTGTTTCAAAGTACAAAATTCATTATTTTGTTTTTGTTTATCCTTGTTTTTTGTTTGTTTTGTTTTTTTTTCAAAGCAATTCGTAAATGTCGAGATTAATAATTACTTAAATTTGTGTTCATTAGTAATAGCTGAAAAAAGAACTTTAAATGTTACTTTTATTTAAAAAAAATTAATTAAGCATATCCTTTTCCAAAGAGTTCCATATGTTGCAAATTACATGTCGAATTTCGGTAGGAAATTTGAAAAAGTAGGATAAGAGCTTTAGTCTCGATTTTAATCTCATATAAAAATTACAAAATATACTTTTTTTTGGCTATTTTACTATATTATATTCTTTCGAAGGAGTGTTCGCCGTTACATCACACACCTGAACAGGTAAATTTGGTCGGCAAGATCGAAATAATGATAACTGATAAGGGTCATAAATATGTCATTTTCAATTCACTCGTACGAAATTGTTAATTGAGGTATCTTAATAGACCCTTTTGATCGAAATTCTAGATTGTTTACCTTTTACAGGGTATTGATTTTTTTATCGGTATTTATTTTCACTATCTTATAATCTTATAGATTATTAGGAATTTCATGGATCCAAATTCGGACGGAAAATTAAAAAAAAATACAAAACATAAAAAAATCTTTTACATTGCTAAATCTTAAACAAACCTTCAACCAATCAAAATGATTGTTTCAAACCCTACTTCAGCTATTAACTCAAATTTAGTGAAAAACGTTACTTAAGTAGAGTTAATGCACGCGCGAACCACAAAAAATCGAAAAACCCAATTTTAGTTACTAAAACAAGTTTTTCTCTACTTAAATTCAATGCAATAAAAACGCTTATTAAGTAGCATTAATATGAATTAAACAGCTAACTATCATTATGTTTTTTTAATACGTTTTCGGTGTTTTAGCTCGCGTTAACAGTGCGGGAACAACAAAAATTACTTAAACTCATTTTAAGTAGCGTTAATTCGAATTAAGTAACTTAAATTGAATTTAAGTGGAGAAAAACTAAGTTTTAGTAACTTAAATTGAGTTTTTCTATTTTTTGTGGTTCGCGCTTTCCATAACCCTTTCTGGTTTGTTTGCTCTTGCATTACTTACGTACTCCCTTTCAGTCTCAGGTCTATATAACCTCTCTTCTAGACTAGATCTAGTGCAATTTAGCCTTTAGGAGTTCAGTTCGGTTTGAACACTACCTCCAACCACTACATAAGAGAACTAGGTAATCATGTCTCCATTGTCTTTCCAATCAACAAATTCTGTGAATAATGAAAGACTGACTGGACCATCTGTGTAAGGTTATCATATCACAGGGGTAATAACAAAATTACCGAACAGAATGGTCAAGAGCAGAAGTCCATGAGACAAAAAGACAAGTAAGGTGGAAACCACCGGAAAAAATGTCGACTGCAATGGTTCTGACTTGGTACAGGCATTTCAAAAGAAATGGTAGGTTAAACCGACTTTATGGCATGCCACTCCCCTTCCATAGCGGTATTTTCCGGTAGCAACTCAACAACAATTGCCATTGAAAATTCGTAGACAGTTAAAAGAAATGGTCATCCCAGTATTAAGTGAAGAAAGAATCTTGAATCAGAGTTCGTACCGTAACTTCAAACATTACGTTTTTTTTTGTTTTTTTTTTTAAGACTTGATTAATAAATACAGTTCACGAAAATACCCATCTAATGAGATAATCTGTATAATTTATGCTAGCTCTCACATACAGAATCAGCTGTGAAACATACCCTGTAAGCAGAAGAAGCTGGAATATTACTGTCCATGTTAGGGTAATTGATAATTTGAAATTAAATCGTTCCTTTTGTTGTAGGATTTAGTACTAAAATGACCACTATCGTCAAATGCTAGATGTAAGTCCATAGAAGATGTAGACCTGGTGGTTTTTTGCAATTTCCTGTATCTCTAGTTCCGTCGGATGTATTAGTGGGATCCATTTAGCGAAAGATGCATATTGATGGATAGATATGGCACGCCAAAGCCACAAAAATGAGATAAAATAGCATTATCTCAGGTAATGCTATCTTATCTGTATTTTTGTGGTTTTGGCGCAGATAAAATATCATTAACTCCTGATAATTAAATATGAGAAAAAACTTAACATAGGTCTCTATGCAATAAAGAGATAAAACATTCTTTCCTTGAGGTAATAGGTAATGAAATTGCTTATCATAACTGGTAATGAACTTGTTTATCTGTTAACAGGTATTGAAATATCTTATGATAGATGTCCAATCCGTGTGTAATAATTTATTGTGCCCATTGAAGAACATCCGTCTTAATCTGTAACATGCAATTTTATTCGCTAAGAAAACGATTCCTTGACTACTAGCAACCAAAAGCTTTAAAAATGTGAAAAGTGTACACTTGATATATTTTTTAATATATATTTGATTAATTCCATAGGTTCATTATCACTGTTAACATTCTCACTTATTTTCATCCGAGTGTTCTGTGAGAAACAAAATTTACTTCCTGGTCTCGGATGTCCTTGTTTAATTAAAGTTAGCATGGTAAAACTACTATATAAAAACAGACTTTGCTTAGATCCTGCAAGAAATAGACAAAAGGTGGAAAGACTTCCATACCCCCCCATTTCAATGAATTAAACATCCAGTAAGTAAGTAAGTGGTATTTTTAAAGTCATAGCTTGTACTAATTAACAAGCAAACATGAGCGCACAAGAGCTCTTAACTTCTGATATTATAAAAATAAATAATAACGTAATCTTGATAAATAAACACAAAACGTGCAAACAAAAAGACTGCCTCATACAGATACACATTCCATACACATGATAAAGAATTTACACTTCAGATTCAATCAGATAATTACTTATTTATTTTCATGATCCATTTAAGTAATGTTTTTATGCAAACATTAATTAAAAAACAATTACATGTATTCAATTCTGCGTTGAGGTCATACTTGCATGTATATTTCGCATGTATATTTCATAGAATATACATCCATGCAACGATCACACGTAAGTGAATGTCAAAACAGGTAAGTTTAACGATGATATATTGTGTTATTGTAATTTTTAATATATATTGACGAGACTTTATTCACATAAACTAATTTTACAACGACAAAGAGAAAATACAGAATAATATATACAAACAATATTACAAATTTCGTTACAAATGGCAAATGGATAAGAAAAAGAAAAGAAATTATGTTACAATTCTAAAATTATTACATAGTTTTTCAGAAAAAATAATTTGATCTAAAAAGATTGAATTCAATAAGTTATTGAAATTTATCTATCTACATCTGATTGATTTCAAAATAAATCACAGATATTACGTCTGATTGGTTGATATTAGAAAACAGATAATACATTTACTAGCACGCCAAAACCACAAAAATGCAGAAAAAACTGAATTAACAGATAATGCTATGTTATCTTGAGATAAAACAGCATTACCATATAGATTGCATAGAGACCTATGTATAAAATATTTAAAAGTACTTATCAGGAGGTAATGAGGAAACCTGATAATACATGTCTGATAATGTGCGCCAAAACCACAAAAATTCAGATAAGATAGCATTACCTGAGATAATGCTATTTTATCTTATTTTTGTGGCTTTGGCGTGCCATAGATAGAACATCATCAGTATATCTATAAGTGAGATTGAAGGATTAATTGTATTTTTGTCTTTTTTTTGTATTGAGCCTCTGAAGAAATTCATAATAGAGTGACAGGTTCTTTATTTATTTACATTTCACATATTTGTCACGCCGCAATTTTACATAAAATGGCAAATTATAGAGCACGTGGTATATATTTCACTTGTTTTTACCTGCACAGCCTTGATGTACTGACAACAAAAGCACTACGGTCATATTATGATAATTCCAATATTTCTATAATTTTTTTTTACAGTTTTAGGTATTTTGACAACACTGTTGATTTAAGGATCCA
>MJUU01000298.1:0-30195 GCA_002080025.1 Modiolus philippinarum | reverse complement strand
AAAACCCAATACTAGTGCAATATCTTCACGAGTTTCTTGCACAATTTAATGCTGTAAACAAGGAATTATTATAAGTCCTTGCTGTAAAATAGATGTAGGAACAAACGAAATAGCACATATTGCTTGATTAGGAAGTAAAGAATGCTATAATATCTCTAAAAGCAGTGCCGCAGCTGTATAACAATTTTAAAATTTATCTCGAGCGTAAAAGTTAATTTTCATGGGTGTCTTCGTGGACATCCGCGTTCTCCGTTCATGCAGCAGGAAATATTGCTACAAATTGGGACTAAAATAACATATATATTAGTCCCAGCACTAACTACAAAAAAGACTGAATCTACTCAAGAAGGTTGATGTAACCTGACCCACAATGCTAGTGCTCATTTACACACATTTATTTTAGATTTACTAGATATTTTTAAAAACCTATAAGCTATTGGCCTTGTTAAGCTTTTTTTAACTGTGTTCCTATCAGCGGAAGCTTATTCTGAAGAAAGAAGAAGTTTGAATAGTACATAAGAATACTGCCGCAAGTGTTTGAACTCTTTTTTTTTTAATCTGATCTTTTAATCCGTCTTTTATATTTTTACGATTCTACATCATTTACAAAATTAAATGGGAACAAGGACTTACTCATTATAAGTCCTTGATGGGAATAATTGGGTTCCACTGAGGCGTTAAAGAATTTTACATAATTGATGCAGACGGTAAAACATATCTACAAGTTGTATGAATGAACAAGGACCCTTTTTTCACCGTTCCAAAGAGTTGTTAAAATATTTAAAGTTGTGAAATTGTTGAATGGACCTGTCCTCATATTTGAACCAGTGTCCGGCATTGTACTATTCAGCAGTAACCCAAAAAAGACTATACGAGTAAAATAACAAGTATACACCAGCCCACTTTTTAAGGGGAAATCCTGCAAAGGACCCCAACACCCGACGGTCAAATGCAAATGGACGGAATACTAACTGAGTACTTAGTAAATACAAGCATGGCATATGTATTTGATGGTAGACAATTCGCCCAAGAGGCCATGGATAAGTACACCTGAAAGAGAGGAGTGTCAGCTCCCAAGATTGAAATACTAGTAAATAAAAGGATGGCATCCAGTAGTGCAGACGTGAATCGCTTTTCTGACCTTTTCGCTAAAAACAAGGCTGACGTGGATAAGTCTTTCCCTACAAACTAGAGCGGGCAGCGGGCTTCTGCTATCAAGTGTAGAACGCCCATGGGGACTACGACTACAAGGAATCGGCCATATACTACGGGGAGGATGCGGCTAAGAAATACGTGCTGTGCATCGAGTTGGAAGTGCGGACAATCGATTAGCTATATAGGGAGACCAAGCCCATGGAGATGACCGACGAGGACAAGGAGAGCTTCGCAGAAAGCATACACTGCCATATTTGCGCGGGGATGAATTGGAACGGAATAGGGTCCGGGACTACGACCATCTAACCGGGAAATACCGCGGCGCAGCACACAACCAGTGCGACCTGGATTTCCAGCTTCCAAGGTATGTCCCTAATTTTCGAAAACTTGAGCGGATATGACGCCCACATCTTCGTCAAGGAGCTTGAGAATTGACTGCATCCCCAATACTGATGAGAAATATATCAGTTTCTTCAAGGTGGGAGACCTGGAGATTAGGTTTATCGACTCGATGCACTTTATGCTCGGTAGCCTGGATACCCTGACCAAGAACCTCACCCCTGATCAATTCAAGACCGTGAAGGCGAGATTTTGCCACCGCCACGAGCTGATGATTCGTAAGGGGGTACCTCCCCACGGTTATATGGATGGGCCGAACAAGCTGAAGGACGACTAGCTCCCTTTCAAAGAAGCCTTCTACAGCACACTCTCCGGGGAGCATATCAGCGATCAGGACTACGCGCACGATTGGAGGGTATGAGAGACCTTCGAGCGCAAACCCTACGCGACTATTACGATCTTCAGCTAGATACCGACGTCTTGCTGCTAGCCGAATTTTAGACTTCGATGCAGCCCTCAAAACCATCGGGGTCAGATTCGAGCTTCTTTCCGATCCAGATATTCTGTTCGAGAAGGGGACTAGGGGAGGAATGGCCATGATATCTCACCGTCATGCCCGGGAAAACAACCCCTATATAAAGACCAAGTATCTCACCTTCCTCGATGCAAATAATCTTTACTGGTGGGCAATAGCACAGCCTCTCCCACGGGGAAATTTGAGTGGATGGAGCCGGAGGAGATCATCGAGATCTTGAAGTTTCTCGACGATCACGAACATGATGCCATGATAGAGTGCGACAATGAATGCCCACAGGATCTTCACAACATCCATAATGATTATCCTATCGCGCCCGAAAACGTGAAGATCGACAAAGTGCGCAAGCTATTGCCCCACTTGGATGAGCGCGTAAAATATACGCCCCACTATCGAAATCTCAAGATGTATCTGAAAAGGGGGATGAAGCTCACCAAAGTGCATTGGATCGTCGGATTCAGGCAATTATCCGTGGCTCAAGCAATGCTTCTGAATACTTATCTTCGAACCAAGACCTCGAGCTGATGGTCAATTTTGTCTTTGGCAAGACCATTGAGAATATCCGGAAGCGAGTAGACGTCAGGCTGGTCACCACCGATAAGCCGATATACCTGGGACCCTGCATCTTTGACATCTCGATATTCCTGATGTATGACTTCCACTATAGATTCATGAGAAAAATGCACGACAGAAAAGCTCGGATGCTGTTCACCGACACCGACAGCTTGGCCTATGAGATCCTGACCAACGATTTCACCAGGATATCGCCTCGCACGTCGAAGCCAAATTCGACGCTTCCAACTATCATCCTGAGCATCCCTCCAGCATCAGGACAAGTGAGTCGGCAATACCATGATTGATTCCATGGGGATCCAGGCTAAGCTATACGCCTTCAAGGCGGATGACGGTCAGACAACCAAGAAGGCCAAGGGGTCAACAAGAGCATTATCAAACCCAGTATCGCCTTCAAAGACTACATGCGATACCTCGACACCCAGAAGGAGACCCGCCGACCGATGAGTACCCTGCGTTGCCATCTTGACCAGATCTCCGCCCAGAAGATCAACAAGATCGCTAACTCGGTCAAGGAAGATAAGCGTCACATCATCTCGACGACTTCAGCATCCGCTCACACGGCCACTATAGAATCGCTGACGCTCTCGACTGAGATGAGACCCCCTGACCACTCCTCTTCACTTAGCAGTCTCTAACGGGTGCAGATGACCCTCCCTCCTCTTTTGGGCTTGGCAGACTCTGACTGGTCCGAACGCCCATCCCTAATCTTTTGTGCTTGGCAGACTCTGACGGGTGCGAATGCCCATCCTTCCTCTTCTGCACTTCACAGGCTCTGACGACGGGTGCGGATGCCCATCCCTCCTCTTCTGCACTTGGAAGGCTCTGACGACGGGTGCAGATGCCCATCCCTCCTCTTCTGCACTTGGCAGGCTCTGACGACGGGTGCAGATGCCCATCCCTCCTCTTCTGCACTTGGCAGGCTCTGACGGGCGTAAATGCCTATACCTAGGTACATAAGAAGCATACGAGTGCACGGCATCCTCCTCCCCCATAAGCGGAGAAGCTGCTACGGTCCTGATAATCCCTCGATGCAGAGGCATATTCATGCGCGATGCCCTAACATCCACCCTCATCCCATAAAATGCCACATTCTAAATCACGACGATCGCGATGGCCCTGGCACGCACTGGACGTGCTTGCATAAATCTACTTTGATCCTTACGACCTGCCTCCATCCGACGAGATAGTCTACTATCTGCAGCCGGAGATTCGATAAAATACCGATGAGCTCTGGTGCACTTTTGCTTTCACGTACTAATATTGAAGCTCGTTTCGGATGGCCGGACAGTTTAAGTTTAAATTTTACACGAGGAAACGTATGCAGATCTGGCGGATGCTTCAGGATCTTGATATGAACGAGAGCTCGGACGCGGTCACGATGAGATGGGTCAATTAGCGTTAAAGGCATCGATGACCTAGAGGTAGTGACCCAGAAAGCACTAGAGGAAGAGAACAAAAACGCTTCGACCGCATCCAGAAATATATGGCAAAGTGCTTACCCATGGCAGGTGGCAAAATGGAAGGGAATATCGATATGCAAGGGATTGCAATCCGCAATCTGCCAGAGTGACCGAGGCAGACGAGCCGGTCACCATGGGATGGTATATGCTAAGAATTTGCAGGAGCTTCCAGCAAGCATGGAAGGCAAGATAAGTGATTTCGATAGAAAATTGAGGCTAACACACAACCTATATGTGCAAGCACACCTAAAAAAGATCTTCTTCCCTTGGGCCTTATAGCCTTTCTAGCCTCTCTCTTTCGAGGGACCAGAAAGATTAGTGGTAGGGGCTTATTGCAGGTAGGATTGCTTGATCCACGAATTAAAACTCGCGGAGTTGCCTCTCCACTATACGTAGGCCATTATACGCCGCCCCTCGACTGCCGTCGCAAAACCTCTTCGATACAATAGATGTCCTGGTCAGTGCGCTGTAGAACGGGCTTGTAGAAGGTTATCTGGATCTCCTCGCCTTTGACGTTCTTGATTCGACTAGTCGGTGGCTGCGTCGCCAGGGCCTAGAAGATGGTGAAGACTTCCTCCGTCAAGCGCGGAGTATTTCCCTTCTCAAATGTGCCATTTTTCTTGGTGATCTAGACTTCATATCATAAATTACAGTCAACATATGTGTTATGGTCTAATGTTCATTTACTCCATATCCTTTCGTAAAATATTTATCGCCGACGTCGAATCTCTGTTGCTGCATGGGTCGGAGATCCCAGTAAAGAAACCGGAATACCTTGGCCTCGTGCTCTTTCTGGCTGGCGGCGATGGGAGTCATCTTGATGAATCGATGCTTGGTGGTATTATATTGGCAGAAGAGATTGTCCAAGACAAGAAGGTAGGTGTGCGTAGAATTGGCCGACAAGTACTTGAACATCTTCATTGTACGATTCCGGCATTTCGCTACGCTCGATGTCTTTCGAATTCGTTCTCGGTGGAGTAGAGCTCGACGTCATGTTTCCGGTACAAACCTTTCATCTCACGATTTTAAAATCCCGTGCCCTTATCCGTCCAGAGCTTCTTGGGCGTGCGATCCTTGAAGACGGTTCGGAAGGCATCTCGCACCGTGGCACCTTTCTTAACCTTGAGCGACACCAAACAGCCGTACTTGGAGAAGACGTCGTTGATACTCAAGAGTTACTTGAAGGCAACCTTCCACCACGCATCGCTCCTGGAATTTGCGTCCGAATGGCTTATGCAGCTCTTCGGCTCGCTCATCCGACTGTCTTGGCCAAATCGTGCCTTGGTGTCGATGATTCGTCTAAAGAAGATAACACCGTCTTATCGCAGATCGCATTGTGTGAGGCCATATCCTTATGCTTTGCATAGCATAGAACGGGACGGTATGCAGCCTGATCCGCTCGATTTATGGGCATTAACCAGGGTATGGGGTTACCATCGGCCTTCAAACGCTTTTTGAGGTTGGTCCCAGGGCCAGTGAAAATATGTCGGGGCAGATCCATCTCGACGGGTATCCGATTGATCATCCCTATTAATGAGTCCGGCGCCGGTAGCAGCCACGAACTGCGACTTTCTGGCTGCGCAGACGGCACAGGTCTTAATCCTCTGCCGCTGCCCATTTCAGAACATGCACTATCTCGCCTAAGCCTTTGATCGCCGTCTTAAAGCGGCATTTCAAGAAGTATATTGCCATTTATATAGATAAATTGACGTTGAAGACCTTACGGACAATGAGTATACCGCGAATAGGAATAACCACTTTCTCCTCCCGCAACGATCCATCCAAGGTCTGATCATCGGAAAATCGGACTGCGGCAAGACGACGCTGCTGAATAACCTCCTCCTGCGAGATGGATGGCGCGACTGCGATTGCTCTACGTCTTCGGAAAATCACTCTACCAAACCATCTACCAGCTGCTGCAGCGGGTGCTGATGAAAGGGTTTTCGAAAGACGATATCCGCGACCTACTATCCATCAAGGATAGCTATCCCCAATCTTTGGTCGACGTGGTGGACGTGATGAAGTCACTGCAAGAAACCAAGCGATATCGAGCACTTCTTCGAGCAAGCAAGTGATGTGTCCGATCATCGCAACCTCGATCCCTATCGCAAGAATCTCAGGGTCTTCGACGACTTGATTCTTAGCAAGCAAAGCAAGTGCAAAGAATACTACGTGCAACACCGTCATAATAACGTGGACTACTTCTACCTCTGCCAAAGTTATTACAAGCTCACACAGCAATCGATCCAGAAGAATGCCAACTTCATCTTCCTCTTTCGAGCAAGATGCCAAGAATTGCGAACATATCCACCAAGACCATTGCAGCAATCTCAACCCGACCCAGATCGATAGCTCATGTGACCGCTGCTTGGCAAAGCCTTACGGATTCATGACCATCGATCTTATGAGCCCCAAGACGGTACCCTGGAAAGTATCGATGCAATCTATTGGATCAAAGAAAAAGAATGGATCAGTAGAAGTTATTTTTCCTGGAGAATCAACTGGACTTGGATCGGTAATCCGAGAAATCTCCCAAGTCCCCACCCTCTGAATGTGAACACACTGGGAGCGAGTACCTTTTTAAAAAGGGTAAAGATGCAGAAGATGCAGCGCCGAAAAGTATGCTCATCGCATCAATGAGCATGATTTCGAAGGAACGAACCTATAATCTCACTCCCGTCGGAAACCTGAACAGCCATCCGGACCCCAGTGGTGCATCAACAACGTCCGCGGCCAACAGGATACAAGAGGCTCTCGAAGCTTTTCCGCCAGTCATGTAACCGGTCTGGAACTAAGATTGCATGCGACAAGTCGAGACTATAGCAATACCCGTATTTGCCACCTCTGCAACACTATAGAGCGATCTATCCAACACCTACGGGTGTTTGATCCCACGCTAAGGGGTGTTTGATCCAACGCTCAGGGGCGTTGGCGAAGCTAAAAATAACTGACGTTCATCAAGATCATCGATCCCAAGTAGCATCAGGCGCTTTCTAGGGACCTGCAGGGGACCAAGCGCATCATCCAAGCTAACGATATGCAGCGTCGCCTATATAAGGTGCGACCTCTCCAAAATATTCAAGCCAGTGGTCGAGACGTAAAAGAAGACCGCCTCCCAGACCACCAAAAATATCGAAGACATCCCGCTTGGTCTACCTGCCCACTGCCTGCTCTTTCCCCTTCTACACTTGCCACCGACGGTAACAACGACCAACTACTCATTGAGAAAACACAGACTACTAACTTCGGTCCGCGAGCAACCCACTATCTTCAGCTCAGTATGACTACTAAAGTCGATAATACCTTTGATTGCGCGTGGAAAACGATGCATCTTGATATTCTACGTGTCACTTGCGACGCTTACGGAAGACGGCGAGTGCTATAGGGGTATCCCCGGTATATAGGAGCTCGTGGCTTAAAGCATCCCGAAGATTCGAGGTGGACAACATGAATATCAATGGCGATATCATACGAGTGTCGAGTGCCATGTGCCGAGACAACTCTGCACTTTGGCAGACCCCCAAGTCTCGTACATCTATAAGCAAGATAAGTATAGGAGTGGGTTACAGACCGCCTTTCTTCACAAATGCTTCGAACAGTTACTGGATAGTCTCGATTTTTGTGCCGCCTATCAGGCTGGGAATAAGCGAGTACGCAACGAAATCGTGAACACCTTCGATGTCATAAGTTAATCCAACTATTTCAGCAGGGAGTACGAGAAGCTGCATAGAAACCTCCTCTAAAAAAATTACGATGCATTAAGTAGTGAATCAAAGTTATCGCCGGGGGTATGCAATCGGCGGACGAGGACTATTCGATATCATCGCCAGTCTAGCTTACCTCTTCCGCCGCGTAGACTTTGGGAAGCAAGGTCTTGAGCGCTGCTTGGAATGCAACCCTGAAAGATTTGGAGAAAGGAGTAACGAAGGCCGTGGACCAGTCGTTTATCGAGTGACCCGAAAAAAGAATCCCACAGCATCTTCCGCCGCCAAGACCATGATGACTCCGCTGCATCATGTCCATCTCAATAATTTCATCTCGGGTGGTGGCATCGCAATTTATGATGGCCGATATGCTCACTATCACCGAAGGACTGACTTTCCAGGAGTATCAGGTTCAGGAGTACGAACCTCAAACCGGGGTTCAGCTAAATAACGCCGGTGCGGAGATACGCATCAATATCGAGACCAAGGATCTCTTCCTCCATCCCGCCGAGAGCTATCTCTTGGTCGAAAGCCGACCTCTGAAGAACGATTGGACCGCCAACGCTGATGCAGACCTGATATCGCTAGTCCATATTGGCATCATGTATTTCTTTCGTAGAATCAGGTACCGACACTCCTGTCATCAAATTGTGCATCTCAATGACACCGGCATCGTCATCACCATGGATGCTAACGTACCACGACAACTTCTCCAAATCAGCTATGGTTCAAGGATTCCACGGCCGATGCCGAGGATGAGGCAGGACATGTTGGATTCATAGCACGCCGCAGTTTTATCATCGCTAAGCCAGCCATTAAGGAATATTTCCCCCTCTCCATTCCACTCAAGCACGTCTCCGGCTTTGCCGAGGATTACGATAAGATGATCTACGGATTCGATCAAGAACTATCCCTGATGTGCGAGATAGGAACTCTCGTGTAATTGAAGGCGGAAACGATCTCCTCAAATACCAGTGAGAAGTATAATCGGAATCCAGTCCTATTGAATATTATACCACCTAAAAACAAACTATTTATTAAATTGAAGTGTACTTATAATTTGTCCTGAATGACAATTATTTAACTTAATTTTAATTGACGAAAAACAATTAATCTGAAGCGCTACAAATCGATTAAATATAAATCACCCTTGGCTGAACAGTGTTCATTAATTAGTGATTCCATTCCAATGTATTGATGTATTGATTTTTTTCGCATAATACACAAAAATGTTGTCGGAATGAACACGACTCAAAGTTCTCGTATTCGGAAGCCAACTCGGTGCTGGTAGCTGCCACCGTTAACGACGTGGGCAAAAAAGTTTTGAAAAACTCTTCTGGTTCGTTCCCCACGTCACCCATTCCGATGAAAAGACGCTGTGGTTCTATAGAGAATACAAAGATCGATTGCGTTTCCATCGCCAATAACAATAAATTAACATATTTTATATGGTCTCTGTAACGTAGTGCCTAATGTTCTCGGTATAATAACCATCGGAGGCTCTAGTAAACGTTCAAGGCGACTGCAAATTTCGGCGAGCCTACATGTAGCAATCTCGCAGCATTTCTGAAACTTAAAAATGATGTGCTGTCATACAGATTTACAAAATAACCTGTACAGTCGTGCGGAGAAAGTGGCATGTTACTTACTGCAGTCGTGTGGCAAACGCGGGAGACCTGAAATAACATTAGAGACCTGTAATTAGCATTTCTTTTGTTATTCAAGACATTTTAATTCTGGTATATGCCTTGAAATATTCCATCTCGCTTCTGTCTTTCCTATGATTCTCTCGATTTCGAAGCACTTTAACTCAGTGATAATTTACCTCATATTTTTTACTTATAAAACGACATTGAAATAACCACGAGGCTACAGTTAGCAGTTGACGAATAGCTGTAAAAATGTATTTTAAGTGACAACAGATCGATAACTCAGGTAACTTTAAAATACAATCTAGTCGGTATTTCAAACTATTTATATAATCAAGTGAACAAATATGTTACGCAAACTCAATATACTGTAAACGAAAACTGGTCCGCATGTACAACAAAAAATACATTAATTATTTGATGCATATAATCTTAATAAACTGATGAATAAACATGAGAAGAGGATTCTTTTTTGATGGGAGATGTCAGTATTTATTTTTTTCACACATACATTTTTGTATTTTTAATATTCTGTACGGTCTTTAAGTCAGTTAAAGTGCGCACTCAGGTATCTTGACCACCCCTTTTCTTACGAAGCACTTTAATTCAATTAATTACTCTGAAACATACTTTAACTACTGCATAAGGGGTAATTACTCTGATACAAATACCCGGACATTCTACACGTCGGGCCCATCAATACCAGTCGACATTGTGTTATATGAGTGGGCATCGATATAAAAAGAGCAAAACAATTTTTTGTTCAAGATTACATACTGCTTCTTCTTCTTTTGGTATACAGTATACCATCGTCCAGTCGATGATTACATACTGTTTTCGCTTTTGCGTGGGTCTTATGTAAGGAACCGACCATTTAACTTGAAGGGGGGCTATGGTTTTTTCTAAAAAAATATTTTGGAGCTGTTTTTATGTGAAAAAAATATTTTGGCTGCCACAATGTTGAAAAAAATTTCTGAAGGAGGCTTTCTGTCCAAAAAATAATGTTAATTTTGAAAAAAAAAATATTTTGTTGATACACTTGAAAAAAAAAACATTTCGCGTTTCGCGCGAAAAAAATTTTCTATCCAGAAAAAAAACCCATAACCCCCCTTCAGATTAAATGGTCGGTCCCTAATTATTACAGACAACGTTTTCATACAAATCGAACAAAATTATGAAATAAAGCAAACTCTTTTTCGTTTCTTTTACATAAACTAAATTATAAACTAAAATTTACCAAAGCAGTTCCTGAATTTCTAATAAATATTATGTTTAACATACTATTAAATTAATTGATTATTAATTATAATTTATCATTAAACAAGACACATTTGCATAGTATGGTATCTTCAGTTGTAGTGAGTAGTTAACGAATATCTCCGTGCAAATGAAACACACGGGTCACATTGGTAAGTAAATTTGAAAAATGTTGTCTGAATGGACGTTGCGGCGAACGACGCCTATAAATTACACTGAGATAACTTTATTTAAACTTATTTTATTGTCAAAATAAAGACAAATGGATTCGACACAAGTTGTACAACTTAACAAGGTCTTCTCCAATATATACATAATAGTACTAAGTATGACATTACAATAATAGAAAATATACAATATCATTAATAATCACAGCTAAGCATGCAGCGTACAATCAAATACATCACGAGATATACATAGAAATTAAAGAACCAATCTCACTTACTTTTAGCCATGTGGTCTAATAGGATATTCAAAATTCATTAATTTGAAAAGTACTAACGATTTTTAAGTAAACCGCATTTTAACTTAAGACTGTCTAATTTGAATGCAAAACAAATCGAAAAGAGTCGAAAGCAAAAATAATATTTATGTAAATAAATAAATAAATGTTAAATAATAATAATAAAATAAATAATAACCCTGGACTGAAGTGACCTATCCCCAATTCTCGCAAAATCGTCCAGTATCTTTGATATATGTCTGAACATGAGAAAATACTTGCATGTTTGATTCTAAGTTGATATTGGAATCTCCAAATAATAACGTATTAGTGTTTATTTCAAAATTTATATTATTTAGGTTTTGTAACAGTTTATTACGAGATTCATTATACTGTGGGCAAAACAGAAAAAAAAATGTTCTGCATTTTCATTTGGTGCTCCACAATTACAAGTTTGATCAGCAATAATATTTGCCCTGTATAAGTCATGTTTCAAAGCACTGCAGTTATTTCGTAAACGGGTATGTAAAATATTTAAGAGTCGATTTCCAGTAGAATAATAGGAAGGTGGTTTATCAACACAACGGTACTTCAATTTTAATTTTAATTTGAACAAATCTATATTGGGAGATTCTCGGATAGATAGGTCCAATTGGTTCCAGAGCCTCAAGGTATCTGGAAAAAAGGACTGTTGGAAAATAGTTAAACGTGCTTGAGGAGTGGAGAAATTTTGTCGGTTTCTTAATTCGTAGTTTGTTATTTCCGAAACTAGTGGGGGGTAATAAATCAGAAAGGTATTCAGGACATTGCCCATTAACAATTTTGTAAAAAAGGGCTAATCTTTTCTGTTCCCTCCTACTTTTTAAGGTCTCCCACCCAGTTTCTTTTGTAACCCTCTCAACACTACAATATGAAGTTACTCCAGTGACAATTCAAGCTGCTTCACTCTGTAGTTTCTCAATTCTATCTGAATTTGATTGCCCACAATTGTCCCAAACTTCAGAAGCATATTCAATAACTGGTCGGATAAAGGTAAAGTATATACGTTCCAAATACTCTCGTTTCAGTTTATATTTTAATTTTCGTAAAATATTGAGTTGCTTTGAAGATTTTTCTACTAAAGTGTCAATATGTTTTGACCATTTACAATCAGACCCAAAAATTAATCCTAAATGCTTATGACAGTCTACGGGACTTATTTCAGTATTGTCAAAACTGAACCGTAAATCAGAATTTCTGTTCCGAGTACTGAAAACCATGATACCTGTTTTATCGGGGTTTAGTCTAACAAGCCAGTCATTTGACCATTGGGCAATTTTATTTAAGTCCAGGTTCGTCATGTCACACAAAGTTCGTTCGTCATGAGCTATATGTCCAATTGAGGTATCGTCAGCAAATAATCTACACAAACCAATCATATCATCTGCAATATCGTTTACAAAAACCAAAAATAAAAGGGGACCTAAAACCGATCCTTGTGGAACGCCAGCAAGCAATGCACCCGCGGAAGACACGCCGTCTTTTATACTAACTTTTTGAATAGCTTTTTAACCATAAAAGTAATTTCCCTTTTATAAATACCATACCGTTCTAATTTGAAAAGAAGTCCTCTTATCCACACCCTATCGAACGCTTTGCTTATGTCTCAAAAAGTCACACATGTTTGTTGCCCAGAATTCAACGCAAGCAGAATTTCATGATATAATTCAATAAGTTGGTGACCCGTAGAGTGTCCTGGTAAAAAACCCGATTGAAATTTATACAATAGACCATTCTGAAATACATGATTAAAAATAGATTTATAAACTATTTTTTCTAAAATCTTGCTAATACAACATAAGAGTGCAACAGGGCGGTAATTTGAAACCATAGATTTATCTCCCTTTTTAAAGAGAGCTATTACGTGAGACAGTTTCCAGTCTAATGGAAAATCGTGCTTTTTCAAAGATTTGTTAAAAAGCATACACAGAGGTCTAGCAACCTTATATTTAACTGACATTAACATTTTATTACTGATTAAATCCGGTCCTACAGCTTTGTTAGGATTCAAAACAGATAATGCATCTATAACATCTTGTTCGAAAATGACTAATTCAGTAATTACAGCATTACTACGATCATCAAAGTCAGGAAGGTCTTTGTCATCGTCTTCTAGGTCGGTTACAGAACAAAAGTACTGGTTCAAAACATCACATTTTGCATCATTATCAAAAACTAACTTCATATTATCTTGTGGATTATGCAAAGGAGGAATACTGTTTGTCGGACTTTCGTTTTTATTAACATATTTACGGTTTTCCAATAAAGTTTGCTATTAGAGATTTTCAAATCGGATAGTGTTTCATTCACATTTACATAAAATTGTTCTTTCGCGTGTTTTTTTTCATATTATTCACTTTATTGCGTTGCCTTTTAAATTTCAGTTGATTTTGTGACGTTTTATGTTTAATGTTTATTTTTCTTAACCGGTTTCGTATTCTGATTTCTTTTCTTAAATTAGAATTGAACCAGACTTTATCATTATCTCGAATTATTACTTTTTTGCGATGGTATGCATTCTTTGCATATATCAAGAAAATGGTGAGTAAAATTTTGACAAGCAGTGTTCACATCATTTTGTCTCTCGATTAAATTTAACCAATCCACTTCGCGAACTTTGTTTCGCATAAGTTCGTAATTCCCTCGCTTGTAATTCCAAACCAGTCTCAAATAAGACTTTTTGTTATCAAAACCTGTGTCAATTATTACATAAGTCCCGTCGTGGTCACTTATCCGTCTGTCAACTGGTATTGTGTCGCTGTCTGTAACTGGTATGCTGTCCGTTACTAATATGGGATCTAATTTTAATTGTTACAGGTGTGGTAAAATTAGGAATTAGGACAGTATGCAAACTACTGTTTTAAGGACTATCCGATCCTAGCCATTTGACATCTTAGAAAAGAAAAGTCCTAGGCAACGGATTGGTTTTTCATCAAGTAGAAGATTTCCAAAAAATATTCCTCGAAGACGCACGACCACCTCCACGAGAGTACTCCGGTACGATGGTGAGGACTGGGCAACTGCACCATTCAACGTGTAGAATGGGTCTTGGTCTCTCGGGGCCAAGACATGCAGGCTAACGGCGGTGCATACCATAGTTAGGGCTTTGAGTTCTTCAAGGTCCTTCTACACCACAAACGATCGACCCACCAAGGAATTCGACTGCGAAGTCGCAAGACAGTCAGCGGATACCAGGATACCAGGGAAGATCAACTGTTCGTAAATCATATTGCAAATGGAGTGGGCGTCCCTCCAGGTTTAAAATGCCGTGAGAGACCTATACAGATATTCATAGTCATACTATGGAGGGGTATTTCCGCCACCAGAGAAATACTATGCTGTAAATTTTATCTGCTCGTTTTATTGTTTTCACTTTTCTTATCCATAGTTCTGCATTTTCTATAGGCACTGGCTAGAATTACCTGGAAAAGTAATCCTAATAAGAATAATTATTGTTACCCGAGACCGGAACAGAGACTAATTGTGAAATCATAACCGGATACGGACCTGTTTTAAATAAAAAAAAATAAGTAAGTAAATGGGTTTTTTATATGAGTTTTGTCTTTATGTATAAATTTCCACTGTCCCTGATTTGAAAAGATCTCACCTCTATTATATGAAAACTTGCGGGGTGTGACCCCTCCTAAACGGAGGCTGACCCCGAGGGTCCCGGGATATAGAAATAGGACCCATTCCGTGGTTGTGCGGGATTAATAAATACACAACCCATCTTTCGGATGGGATGTAAACTCAGGTCCACGTGTTGGAAGAAATGCCACGCTTCCTGCACGTTAAAGAACTCTTGTAGCAAGCTCTCTTTGGGGTGGTCCGTAGGTGATCGGCTACAAGGCTAAATTCCCCGCCCTTGACGATTTCACCCTACTTTTCCAGTGGCAGTCAGAATTTCCCGTCCCATGGCCATTTCCATACCCCAAAGTGATTATTTATCAACAAACCTGTTCTCGTCTTGATATAGCTGAAATATTGCTGAGTAGACGTTAAACAATATTCAATCAATCAATCATATCGTCCGACATGTCAGAGAGGACAGTGGGTTTTTAATTGGCAGAATATTCTATTTTCATTTCTTTTTTGACGAATTTGAAATAAAGGGAGGATTTACTAGGACAATATAATATACGATGGCTGTCTAGAATGGCATCACCTTACGCGTGCCGGACTGAAAAAAAATCCACCAAAATCAACATACTGGATAGTAACAGGGGATTTATTCCTGCAGTCTATTCTTTCCTTTTGGATAAAATGCACTAGGGTAGAATACCCACAACATCTAATTGACCAATCACAATGGAGTACTGACCGTGACGGAATAAACACCAAGGTAGTAGTAGTAATTGGGTTTTGACGGCGGCGGCTACCCACTTGGGGTATTGCGCCCGTTGTACTTTCTTCCCAACTAAAGTTGGTATTCTTCTTGACTATCAACAAAAGTTCCTTTTCAGGGCCATAGTTGATCAGCTACTCCGGACCACCCTACTGAAGATATGGTCAACAACTGGGGGTGTCCAGGTCGAAGGAAGACTGGTACTATCCCGACAGAGGCCAACTGGAGTGTCCAAGTTTATCTCCGGCGGGGTTGCTCCTAAGTCGTCGAACGATCGGTCATCCAGCTGAAGACGATGTGTCTGTATCAATGTTTCCCCCGCTGGTGATAGGAGTGTCCATATCGTGTTCCAAATCGGGTAGCATCGGGACGTCAACATTGGTCCAAGTGCAAACTGTGAACATTGGTGAGAAGGTAGAATTATAATAGGTTATTTATATACCCGGACTTTCTACACGGCGGAAAGAAAGTACGCTTACAGATGTGCAGGAAATGCCATCAGAAATGAAATTAAAAAAAAAATCTGAGCAATATTTTGTACATGTGGTACTGATCGCATTTAATACTGATTAGTTACTCTTATTATCAAATAAATGTGTAGTTTTCTTGAATTCCTTTTGCCAGGTAACAATAAGGATAAAATTATTGTTACTTCATTTAAAACAGGTCCACATCCGGTGAAGTTTCCATAATTAGTCTCTGTTCCGGTCTCAGGTAACAATAACTATTTTTATTAGGATTACTTTTCCAGGTAAATCCAGGTAATCGTAGCCAGTTCGTTTTCTATATTCTATACTGTAGATTCTATAATATCAATTTATCATATTTTATATTCTTTCTTTCAATGTTCCTATTTCATCCGTACTTAGAAGATTTTAGAACTTAATGAACAAAGCATGGAAATGGGAACATTTAAAGAAAGAACATAAAATATAACAAATTGAGTTTTTAGAAACAATAATATAAAATGTAAAAACTGCAGAAGTACGGATGAAATAGGAACATTGAAAGAAAGAATATAAAATATGATAAATTGATATTATAGAATCTACAATATAGCATATAGAAAATGCAGAACTATGGATAAGGAAAGTGAAAACAATAAAAAGAAAAGATCAAATTTACAGCATAGAATTTCTCTGGTGGCGGAAATACCCCTCCGTAAAAGTGAAGGTATCGCGTTTGCCATACAGCCTTATTTGTAGTCTGTTTTATATCAAGGTCAAGGAACGTGGTCAATGTGGAAGAGTCTACGATATCTTAAAATTTTGAGCAGCTCTTATGATATTGGATATTTCAGATGAAGAAAATCGAGAAAGCGAGGGTTGTTTAGTGACAAAATATTATCTATATAACGGAAGCTGAAATTAGAGGATTGTGCTATCTTTTTATCTTTCTTTTGAAGAAGACCTTCAATGAATTCAGTCCCTTAACAGTGGAGAAACAGAGGTGCATGGTTCGTTCCCACTAGGACTACGATAGATCAGATCGCAGAATATGTTCCTGTCGCAATTGGAAGTGTGCTAGCATCTCAGTATAAAACAGGTCTGCCATTCTAAATGATATAGTAAAAGTAAGGTAATATACCTAGAACATAAAACCAACGTGAATCGTTACGTACCAAAATGCTATCTAACTTAACATACAAAACCAAAATGATTAACAAAACCAACTGGATAAACAGTGAAGGACACGAGAGTCTCCACAATACAATCGTAAAATCAAGCAAAGGAACAAAACCAACTGGATAAACAGAGAAGGACATGAGAGTCTCCACAATACAATCGTAAAATCAAGCAAAGGAACAAAACCAACTGGGTTCCTAGATGAAAATTGTTATTAATTGGTCTGGCCTATGAAATACGCTGCATAGATAGGTAATTTAATTTAAAGGATACAAGAACGATGTTAAGAAAAAAAATATGACAGCAATGCCATGAGAATGAGCATACAGAGGTAATCAACATTTAATGCCAAGATCTGAGTACTTTATCAGTGCGTTCCGAAAATATTATTTGTAAACCGAAAAAGTTTTGGTGAGAGTATTAGAAGCAAATAAAGTAGTACTGTGCAGGTGTATTAAAATAAAATACTAATCATCGAGAATAGAACTCGTGAAAACCATGTTAAGCATGCCTGCTTGGTGACCTGAGTAAGACATTGGTGTCGAAAAACTGTGCGGGTTAAAATTCACAGCATTATCAAAAAAAGTTGTAGAAGATGAACGACCAGTTATGATTTGGCAATCGAAATCATGGCATATTATTAAGTAATAAAGATAACTACTAGTTCACGTGGATAATGTGTAATTTCCATATCGAAGTTGGGGTTACAACAGTATTTTACTAATACAAGTGATGTGAAAACATACAGAACGATTTATTATACCGAAAAATGGAGTTATTACCTCCCTTTAAAATTTTGTCACTTTGTAGTCTTCCTTTTTTTTAACGATTTAAAATCAACCAAACGCGAAAATTCCAAAGAATTTTAAACAAAAAATAAATATGTTTCATAAATTTAATCATTCATCTAAAAATAAGAGTAAAATTGTTATATTTAGAAGTATTTTTCAAATATCATTCCCTCGACCAGGTAAGAATTAAGAAACTGTCATATATAAATATTTAAATTGACGTCTTATATGTACTCGCTTCGGCAGTACATATACTAAAATTGGAACGATACAGAGAAGATTAGCATGGCCCCTGCGCAAGGATGACACGCAAATTCGTGAAGCGTTCCATATTTTTCCCACATGTTATTAAAAAAACATGGGTACTCCATGGAACTTATTTAACACTTGCACAATATTGTGTTTGTAATGACGAAAAATACAAATAAAGAAGAATAATACATCAACAGTATCCCAAAGTCTGATAATGGAGGCCTGTATTCCCTTAGAATCGAAAACCTAAAATGACAAAGTCAAATGATAAAATGGAAATCTGGAAAAATGAAAAAATAATTACAAACAGTTGCATAGAGCACATCAGAAATATATTCCGAAGCATTCCTACAAGATTTGTTGAAAATTATCAAGGGATTTGGGCGGAATTGTGGATAATGGAAGCCTACCTTTAAAACTGGAATAAGCTTAAATGAAGAAGTCCAGAGATAGCTTGAAAATCTGGTAAAAAAGGTAGTCAGTATTTATCAATTGGAGATGAGTAGTTGAATTATGTCTCAGTACAGGTAAGTTTATTGTTTTATTGCCAATATTTGGAATTATTTAGGTATTTTGTTACTTTAGTTAAAAGATTCGCGTCTTATCTGTTTTTCACATTTATTTTATTTTAATCTTTGTGCGAGCACAAACGGGTAATTGATACATGCGGGAAAGGACAATTCAGACATATTATGTCTATTTCAATGCAAAAATTACTTCTTTGGTCATTTTCAAAGTTGGAGATGTGATAAATTTTCTTAGAAATGGATAGCTAGGAAAGGCAACATTAATGTTGGAAATGTGTCAAATTTAAGTACTGGAGCATTCTCATTAGTGGATAGTAAGGGCCAACAGAGCCAACACAGGTCTTTTAATGAATAACAAAAAACTTGATTTTGATTAGGAAACGTAAATGTCGGTATACTACCCTTCCTTTTACTTTACTTCTGTCAGTGGAGAACTATAAATCTTGGATATCTCCGCTATTGCCTCTGGAAAGGTTTTAAATAGATTCTGACATAAAGACCTACAAGGTGTCCATACAAATGGACATATTCGTCCGAAGTCTTGAGTAAATCTAGTGCTTATATTGTAAAAAAAAATGTCTTTTAGGTTGGGAGGCACGATGCTCCTAATTGGAAATTTGTAGGACTCAAAATGAGATATTCTGAATTCTGCTATTTAGTTGAAAGTGAAAAATAGCCAATACTTATATAATAAAATCGTATTTATAACAAAGCAATCTTATGTTTGTGGATTAAAAAATTATTGTGTATGGTTGAAACTTGTGTATATACCCAAAGTATTTTTTTCTTAAAATAAAAATGTAAAATTTTATTCTTGTTGAATATATCATATTATGCACTAATTATCAGCGTGCAGTATGCCGTATAAAGTATAAATTTAAAATGTTGATACTGCTCATCCTAAACGCCTAACAACTAAGTATTTTTTTGCAGTTGATTTAGAGAAAGGTTTTTGGCAGTTGCAGGTATCAAGCATATTGGTCTATAAAACTGAACTTTCATTCACAATATCTTCATTTATCTGTTTTATTTGTTATTTATTACTACACGTATTACGTTGCATTCAGAAGTGTCTTATAAGAAGCAGGACATGCCTACTCTACGGGTGCACCTGACCCCACCCATGGTTTTTCTATTGGGTTCATGTTGTTCATCTGTGTATACGTGTGTGTCTTCATTTTTCTTTTCCGTGCCATACTTAATATGCTATGTCTTTGTTTTTCCATTGTCCTTGTATTATTGGTTTCAGATTGACGGTTCGGTTCTCATTGACTTTTACATGTTCAACACAGATATTGCCCTATAAGAAGCAGGAAAGGCTTTCTGGACCAGGGCGCCTGATTTCACCCATGGTTTTAATTTGGTGTGTGTTGTGCATCTGTATATGTGTTTCCTTCTTTTTCTTTTTTATGCCGTACTCATGTGATGTCTTGGTATCTTTGTTTCCGATATTGACATTGTCTTTGGATAATTTTTTTTGACCAACGATTTGCCTCCAACTTACTATACAAAACAGAAAATTTTAGATTATTTATGTGTGGTTCAATCCAGATTTGTAAAATGAAGATCCATGAACATGAACATCATATGGGCATATCACTAGTGGCTAAATTTATGTTGTCATCGAGTTGTTTCTCAGAAGAGCTCCTTTCATAAAAGTATTGGTCAATAAATGTAAATTTTACTTCAATATGAAAATTTGTGTACATTAGAAAATTAATATCAAGGAAACAAGAAGAAAGGTAAATTAATTTTCCGAGAGATAATTGGTTAAATGGGTCAAATGTTAAACTGTGTTCCCTGCAGGCTTCATCTTGGATGAGGTATGGTATGGCAGATACCTTTTTTTGGAAGGGACCATCTACAGAGCAAAGACCATAGTGAGAGAATTTGGTTGTAATTGGACCTGTAGTTTTTGAGAATATCTTTAAATATGTTTCCCGCGAAGTCAAATATTAAACTATGTTCCCCACTGGCAGCCATCTTTGGCTGAGGTTCTGACCTGCCGAATACCTTTTTTGGAAGGGTCATTGTAACTAAGTTTGGTTATAATTGGATTTGTAGTTTCTGAAAAGATCTTTGAATGTCTTTTCAATAGGGTCCATAAAACAAATACCGCTCAGAAAAGAAAAACTGGACCAGTAGAGTAAGCGTCTCCTGCTTCTTAGAACACATCACTTGTGTTGAATATGTCACCTCTGGAAGGAAAGCAGTTTTATCCTAACAATGGTTTTCTCAACACCATGAATCTTCATTCCCAGTTTTTACATCATAATTTGAGACGTTTCTGCACAATAATCAAAGTTCATGTTACCATGTCATGTTTATATTCAGTTGACATCCAATATTATCATACTTTACAAGTTTTTTCCTTAACAAAAAATAACTAGACATCGGAGAGATGGCAGCCATCTCGATGGGCCCCGCTGTATATAAGTGCAAATTTAAAAGTGTGTTGTCACAATACAGGTGTGGACACAGTACAAGTGTGGACACAACACAAGTATGGACACAATCATATCATCAAGATATAAACAGAAAGTAATACCCAAAAGCAATAATATGACATTGAAGACAAAGGTCAAGGTAAAAGCTCAGCAATCATTGTTCATGACACATCATCTTAAAGTGATTTATCTACTTGCAAAATATCAAAAGCCTATCCCAAAAGACAAACAAGAGGCTCTCAAGAGCCTGTATCGCTCACCTGGGTCCTATGCAGCACTATAATTCCAAATTGATGGTCCATCTTTGGTGGTGTATGTACATAAAAATTATAAACTTTTTATAAAATTGAATTTAATTGTTCAAGCAGTTTCAGAGAAGATTTTTGGAAACTTTTAGGGCCTATGTTAATATACGTTCCCTGCTGGCAGCTATTTAACATAAAAAACTTTGAAGAGGGTCACCCAAGGACTATCATATAAAAATTCTACTGAAATTGTTCAAGCAGTTTCAGAGCAGAAGATCTTTTTACGCATTTCCCATTGGGTCCTATGTTAAACTAAGTTTTGTCACTGGTGGCCATGTCGGAAGACGGATCAGCACCAAAGTAACAAACTTGGTCAAAATCTCACAATTTTCATTTATGCAATGTTTAAATTGAATCCATTCAGTGGTTTTCTTTTATATCTTTGTATGCATTTCCCCTTAGGGCCTAATTCATTGCTGGAGGCTATATTGGATGATGGATCAGCACCGAAGAAACAACACTTAGTCAGCTTCTCATAAGCATCATGTATGCAAAGTTTGGCTTTAATCTATTCAGCAGTTCTCTAGAAGAAGATCTTCTGTTAAATTAAGTTCACAGCTGATGACACTTTGTCAGCACCTGACAGGCATCATTCATGCCATGTTTGATTTAAATCCATTCAGCAGTTCTCTAGAAGATCTTTGTGCGCATTTCCCATAGGGTCCAATGCTGTGGGTCATATACGATGACAGATCCGCACCTAAGTAAAAATACTTAGTCAGCATCTTATAAGCATTATCAATGCCAAGTATGGGTTAAAGCAATTCAGTGGTTCTTAAAAGGAGTTCTTTGTATGCATTTTACAATTGGGTCCAATGTTAAAATTTAGTTCCCAGCTGGCGGCCATGTTGGATGACGGATCGGCACCAAAGTAGTAACACTGGTCAGCACCTCATAAGCATCATTCACGCAAGTTTAGTTCAAATCCATTCATTTGTTCTCAAGAAGAAGTTCTTTGTATGCATTTTCCGATGGGGTCCAATGTTGAAATTAAGATCCCAGCTGGCGGCCATGTTGGATGACAGATCGGCAACAAAGTAACAACATTTGCTCAGCACCTCATCAGCAACATTCATGCCAAGTTTGGTTCAAATCCATCTGATGGTTCTCAAGAAGAAGTTCTTTGCATGAATTTTCCCATTAGGTCAAATAGTAAATTAAGTTCCCTGCTGACGGCCATCTTGGAAGAGGTAGGAAAACTTGAATATGTTCAATAAAATATAGTCCTTCATATGCTGAACATTTTTGCAATTTAAACTTGACCTCTATCTCAAAGCGTTTTTGAAATATAGGACAAAAAGTAAAAAATCACGAAAAATTTGACCAATAAAGGGCCACAACCCATATATAGGTACTTGGATTTTCTTCAAAATATCCAAGTGGGTAGATCTCAACATGCTGAACATTTTTGCAATTTAAACTTAACCTCTATCTGTTATAGTTTTTTTAATAAAAAATAAAAAACATCAAAATTTTGAAAATTTTACGGAAAAAGGACAATAACTCTTAGACGGATCATCAGATTTTCTTCAAAATTTCAGCATAGGTAGATCTTCTCATGCTGATCATTTTTACTTCGTCAGATTTTTGATATCTGTAACGATTTGCCAAAAACTGTAATTTACCCCTATGTTCTATTTTTAGTAACAGCAGCCATGTTGTTTGACCTAAGACAAACAAAATAACAAATTTGAAACTAGATACCCTAGTGATGATTCAATTAAAGTTTGGTTCCATTTGACCCAGTGGTTTCAGAGGAGAAGATTTTTGAAAGTGAGCTAACGACAGACGGACGGACGACGGACGCCAAGTGATGGCAATAGCTCACCCTGGCATAGCCAGGTGAGCTAAAAAGATATAGCCTGGACACGACTTGTCACTAGAAAAGCAAAAATCTGACCTTGAAGACAAAGGTCAAGGTCAAAGGTGACCAATCATGGTTCATGACTTTGTCTTGAAGTGATCCATCTACTTGCAAAATATCAAAAGCCTATCTCAAAAGACAAAAAAGATATCGCCCGGACACGACTTGTCACTAGAAAAGCAAAAATATGACCTTGAAGACAAAGGTCAAGGTCAAAGGTCACCAATCATGGTTCATGACACATTGTCTTGAAGTGATCTATCTACATGCAAAATATCAAAAGCCTATCTCAAAAGACAATAAAGGGCTACGCCGAGCGCAGCATGATACGACCGCAGCATGTCAAACACTGAAACTTGAACAAGTGTAATTCAAAATGAATGAGGACACAGTAAAGAGCTTGATACAGTAATTAAATGAACACAATAAAGAACTATGATGAAAAATAAAAATTTCTAATATTTCGAAAAAAATGCAAATTTGGCCCCTTTCACCCTTGTAGCTCAGAAACGGTTAAAGCTACACGAAATCCGTTGACATATTTCTGAAAGCTTATATCAAGAGGAATCCAAAGAAAAAAATCCCATTGAAATCCGATGAAAAATAAAAATTTTATGTAATCTGCATGTTTGCAATTTTTTCCCCGTTTGGCCCCTCATAACTCGGAAAGGAAACAAATTATCAAAAATCTGATGGTGCAGCTCTGTATTTATTTTTCATAAGGAATCCATTGCAAAAAACGGCATCAAAATCGGACTAAAAATAAAAAAATAAAATTTTTAAAATTCGCCCCTTTTGGACAGCATTTATCTCATGAACAGTACATGCGACGTGAAATCTGTTGACATACTTCTGATTGGAAATTACCTCAGGAGCACACTGAAAGAAACCCCATCAAAATCCGATAATTAATAAAAATTCTACAGCTAAATAAGTGAAAACACCCAATTTAACCCCTTTTGGCCCCTTTTTTAAAAACGGTTGGGGCCACAATTACCAAAACTGAGCCAAGCCTTTCATTTTGTACCAAAGAACATTATGTTAAAATTTCATAAGGATTGATCTACTGGAACTAAAGTTATTGACCAAAAACTAAAGTGTCTACAGACGACGACGACAACTACAATGACAACGACAACGACGACAACGACGACGACGACGACAGCACCATACGAATATACGACCGCAAAAATTTTTGCGGTCGTATAAAAATGGGAGGGGCCATAACGACCAAAACTGATCCACACTTTCCTTTTGTGCCAAGGAACATTGTGTTAAAATTTCATAAGGATTGATCAACTTGAACCTGAATTATTGGCCAAAACTAAAAGTGTCTTCAGACAACGATGCCGACGACGACAATGAAGACAACAACGACGACGACAGCGCCATACCATTATACGACCACAAAATTTTTGTGGTCGTATAAAAAAGTTATAGCCCAGACACGAATTTGTTATGGACGGACAGACGGACGGATGGACAGATCGATTACTATAGGGCGTCTGCCACTATGAGGTGGGGCCCTAATTAGATAATTCAATCAATCACTTGTAAGATTTTTATAAAGGCTGGGGTTACAATCCCAAAAATTGAAATATGGCTGAGCGGGTGACAATTTTGTCACTTTTACCCTCTGTTCATGGTTCATTGATTTTCAATTATGATTTAAATTAAAAAACATTCAGTATAATAAAATAAATAACATATAGCTTGGAAAGTGACAGAGTAGATTGTTACCCCTCAAAAAACACTGTCAACCTCTGCATCACAATGGTTGACAATGTTTTCTTGGGGGTAACTATCTGCTCTGTCACCATCCCACCTATATAGGTATGTTATTTATCCAAGGCCATTCAAAAAAATGTTTGTTTCTAAAGCCTTTTTATTCTAAATTAGATGCTGGCGGGCAGTTTCTATTTTCTATTTTATATCTTATTGTTTCTTAGATGTCATTAAATTTAGATTTTACTTTTATGACACATTTTTGTTACATCTGAGTTCAATTGCTAAGATATTAGAACAAACACTTAAGGTTATGGTAAGATTTTGAGCTTAAAGTAATAGTTGCAAAAACAAACGGTGGAAATTGCAACAATAAAGGGCTACGCCGAGCGCAGCATGATACGACCGCAGCATGTCGACCACTGAAATTTGAACAAGTGTAAACTAAAATTAATGTGGACACAGTAATTTGCTGGACACAATAAGGACCTTGACACATTAATTAACTGGACACAAACTAATGAAAATAAAAATTAGCCCTTTTAATCCCTTATTACTAGGATATTGTAAGAGCTAAGAAATTTTGTTGACTACCATCAAGAGAAATCCAAAGAAAAAACTCAGGTTAAAATCCAATGAAAAATAAAGATTTCACATATTTTGAAATATCACAATTTGGCCCCTTTGACCCCTTATAGCTTGGAAACCAAAGAGAAACACAAAATATACTGCCATATCACTGAAAGCTTACAATGAGAACAATCTAAAGATGAAAATCCAATCAAAATCTAATGAAAAATAAAGACTTCACATATTTCTAATAATTGCAATTTTGACCCCTTTGACCCCTTATAGCTCATAAACAGTAAGAGCTACATCAAATCCGTTTTCATACTTCTGAAAGCTTGCATTGAGAGGAATCCAAAGAAAAAATCCCATCAAAATCTGATGTAAAATAAAGATTTTACATATTTCTAAAAATTGCAATATTGGCCCCTTTGACCCCTAATACCTCGGAAACGGTAAGAGCTACACCAAATCTGTTGACATACTACTGAAAGCCTACAATGTGAGGAATCTAAAGAAAAAAATCCCATTGAAATCGGATGAAAAATAAAAATTTTAGGTATTCTGCATGTTTGCAATTTTGCCTTGTTGGGCCACTCATAGCTTGGAAAAGAAACAAGTTATCAAAAATCTAATGGTGCAGCGCTATGTTAATTTTTCATAAGGAATCAAATGCAAAAAACTGCATCAAAATCGGACTAATAATAAAAAAATTAAAATTTTTGAAATTTGCCCCTTTTGGGCCCCATTTATCTCGTGAACGGTACATGCCACATGAAATCCGTTGCCATACCACTGATTGGAAATTTCCTCAGGAGGACACTGAAAGAAACCCCATCAAAATCCGATAAATAATAAAGATTCTACAGTCAAATATACGAAAACATCAAATTTAACCCTTTTTGGCCCCTTTTTTAAAAACGGGTGGGGCCACAATGACCAAAACTGAGCCAAGCCTTCCTTTTATGCCAAGGAACATTGTGTTAAAATTTCATAAGGATTGGTCAACTGAAACTAAAGTTGTGGACCAAAAACAAAAGTGTCTACAGACAACGACGACAACGACGACGACGACGACGACCATACCATTATACGACCGCAAAAATTTTTGCGGTCGTATAAAAAAGTTTTGATGCTGCAACCTTTTTGCAGACATGGATTGGGCTTGAGAAACAAATAATTTTTTTTGAATGGTCTAATGTCATATAATGGTCGCATATCAGCAAATAGAAAATACAAATGCATTTACAACACCAATTTGTAAAATCATTTTTATTACTGTTATTTAGTGTCTTCTTCAGCTTCATCTTATAAAGCACATGGACATAAATACATCCTATCAACAATAATTTTTGAATATGATATATTGTTATTCATTGATATAGACATCCTGTTGATTGAAGGGTGGAGATTGAAGAAATACTTTACAGTACTTCAAGGATGTGAGGATGAGGTTTTGAAATTTGTATCAAAAAAATCTGTTCCTCTGGTTTTATCTTTTAACTGAAAATCAAAATATTTTGCCCCTTATTATTTCATTTTTATCTTCAAGGCTTCATCATATTCATTTATACCTCAGAAAAATTCAATAAAATTTAATTATACTGTAAATGAAACTACTCAAAAACGTCTCTGTTAATTAAACTAAGGTAAGAATCAATGACTGACTTAGTAATACAACATTTAAAAGCATGAAAGTCATTACCTCAGAAAAATTCAATTAACAAAATTTTATTTAGCTGTAAATGAGAGTAACACAAAATGTCTCCATTTTAAAATTATGTAAAAATCCAACATAGACTTTCCCCAACATTTTAATAGATGAAATACATTTTCTCACTTTTGAGATAGGTCAGTTCCTATTTTTAGCAGTGTGAGATTTTTCTGTCTCACACCACCCCCATGTGTGACAGCCTCGTGCATACTATGATGTCATTGACATCATGGTAAGTTGCTAAGTAATGGCGGATGGTTAGGATAACATGACGGTGCCGAAAGACGTTTTTTATAAACAAAAGTGAGAAAATGAATCAAACACCTTTGAAAATGCAAGATTTAGAAATCTCAGACACCCTCGGGTAAGATTTCAATGGTACTCTGAAATGGCAAGCATCGTCAGAGAAGTATTGAAATCTTACCCTTGGGTGTCTGAGATTTCTTGATCTTACCTTTTGACCGGTGCTAGATTCATATTCAGTCTCTTCATAACAAGGTCCAAACACTATCACTATTTTTTATCTTAGTTTGTTCCTTTTTCAATGATCTTACAATTAATTCTAGCAAATTTAAATTGTAAATTCAGCTTATTACATACTCAAATGCATAAAAACTAATGACTATGTATAATAGTATTGTCAATGAATACTTCAAATCCTTCTTTAAATATATACACATCAAATCTTGGTTTTCGGTCAGATTAACACTTGCTATGTGGATATTGCATCACATAGAGACAAAATAAGACCAAAAGAAAAGGTTTGATTTCAGAGTACATCAAAATGTGCTTTTTAATATTTCATTTACATTTTTCAACACTAGTCAGGAAAAGAAAACAAGAGGTGTTTAAATTTGGCCTGAACTACTGACATTTTTTAATGAGTACGGTAGGTATCAATGCTTCTTAAATATCCTTCATTCAACATGTTTAAGTCTAGCAGAATTACAGTTAGATTGTGCAATTTTGTTTGCAGGGAGGGGAGTTAAACTGACAACTATAAACATTATCTATGGGAAAGGAAACTAATTTGTGGCAAAGGGAAAGAATTACAGTGCACCCTCGTTATATTGCCACCTTTGGGAACTGGAAAAATATTGACAATAAGTGAAGGTGGCAATAAATCTAGGGAATAGATTACCAGTACATAAAAAGTATGTAACTTTTTAAAAAATTGGCCTTTAAAAATACTGTAAACCAACTAATTTTGCGAGTGATTTATTTTCGCGATCTTCGTGAGAGAAAAAATATCGTGAAAATAAATAGTCGCATATATTTCTAATCCTTATATAAATGTATTAACAGAAATCGAAAATCGCGAAATTTTGTTGCCGTGAAGTTATCCATGATGGACAAAACGCGAAATAAAGTATCTGCGAAAATAAGTTGGTTTACAGTAGTTGGCGATAAGTGAGGGAACACCATTAAAGAGGGGCGGTGTAAAAAGGGGAGTACTGTATGACATTTTTTATATGTCAAACAATAACATTGCAAGGGAAAACTACAAAAGACCTGACTGAAGTCCTTTCTGTCTGTGTCTGATCAAATGTGAGATGAAACAAAATAGGGAAAAGATGAAAATATGAAATTGTTAACTTTGTTAACTTACTGTTCAAAACAATTGAATAATGTAAACTTGTGATATGAGCAAAGTATGGTCATTTATGGATGAGGCCAAAGGCCAAGTAACAAAAAATACTCGTAACAAAACAAAAATAAATCTTACAATATCCTGTATACTTTCAACAATATACCAATAATGGCCATTTCAAGCGTTTGCTGATCACATAGATTTTCTCAGTCATATTTTCTAGGACTGACCGAACTCTTTTCATTTGCTATGCTTATTAGCATATTAACATCATTGTGTCATGTGGACATTCAGATTGTGTATACTGTTCTCATATTTCATTGTAACGACTAAACAGTCATTAATCTCGGTCATTAGGAAATCCAAATACTCTGACATTGCCAACATCTCTGTCTCTATCATATTTATCATCACATGCGTAAGCCAGTAGATATCGCTTAGGATGCCATGCCACAGTAAAAGTAGGTGTTTCACATGTCACTTCTGTAACTTTCTCCCCTTAAAAAGAATAATGTAAAATACTGTATTTCTTCAAGAGTTAATTGGCTTTGTACAGAATCATAGCCATTAAATATTAAATTTATTTGTAGTAAAATGAACGATCAAAATGACAAAACTTGAATTATCATTGGATTTTTGGTCAATATAATATTTTCATATGTATGTAATAATATTTTGTTTGGTTTATAACTTAATCAATTTTATGAGGGAGTGTTTATTCTTGTATGTGATTAAGTACAATTATCAGGAAGGAACTGTCCATTTACCAATTATTATGGAGTTCTTAAATATGACCTCGCATTTTACACGCTTATGCAAAGGGAAGAAATTCTAAACGTGACAAACTCAGGGATTTCCAACTAAACTATCAAAAATATAATCAAAGTGCTGACAGCACTGCTGGAAGTGTTGCTGTCATAGGAATAAATGAGAGTGAGGCCAATCATAAAACTAAACAAATTCCCTTTTGTATGTGTTGTGGCATTATATAGAAAGAGTCTGCTATTATGCGATGACCAATAATTCATTTTTGTTGTTCAGATCAAAAATGTAACTCAGTTTTTCATTCAAAACCACTCATGTGAAGACAAATTAAGTCCTTTTATTTTTAGAAAATCTGCCAGGTCAATCTGACATAAAGCTTCCAAGTGCACATACAGGGCTCACCAAACTGGGCGATTAGGGCGATTAAGTCGCCCTGTTGTGCCTCAAGCCGCCTAAAGTTGCCCCCAAAAGTTATTTCAAGTCGCCTGAGCATTTTGACACTTCTAATTATAACCCTTTCT